>ML430068.1:0-46191 GCA_005239525.1 Nicotiana knightiana | reverse complement strand
TTTTTTTTTTTTTTTTTTTTTTTTATATATGCAGAATTTGACAATATGGACTGGCAAAGACGCTTCACATATTGAAATTTGGGAAGAAAGTCAGCCAAGCTAAGAAACTACTACTATTACTTACTGAAATGTATTTCAATTTCATTCCTACTCTTGCTTTAGCTTAAGTGTACTGGTACCCAGTGGCGGAGCCACATTCAATCAAGGGGTATCGATCGATATCCTTTCTTTCAAAAGTTAGATAAATTTTTCTGTATTATGTACATTTACTATATGATCTTTGTCTTCTCTGATACCACGTGAAAAAATTTGACCAGCCAAGGACTGGTTTGTGTAGTGTGTTCGAAAGAGTTAAGGGGAATTAAGATGGCTTTCTCCTGTATATAGATCACCAAATAGACTTTACTTGGTATATGACTTTAATTTGATCATATTATGACTCCATCCACGGTCACAGAGGCGGAGCCACAATGTCGGTTATGAGTTCGGCCGAATCCAGTTGCTTTGGTTCAAATCATGTATTAGAACTCAGTAACGTAAAATAATTAGGATCCTGAACTCATAAGCTTGAAATTTTGTTCCGCCTCCGTTCCCGAATGCTTTTGAATTTGCTAACACTAAAAATGTGCCACCATTATAATGTATATTCTAAGAAACTCCATTCACCAAGTCATGTAGTAGATGTCAATAAATTGAAAAGGAAATGCAAGTGGATTTATGCTTACTTAGGCTATGATAAGTTTTGAATATTTTAATTTCGTACACTACTCAACTTTTTAAAACTTTACCTATATTTATTTGTATCCTTAAACCTTACGTTAACCACAAAATATTTAAAAAATAGATGAAACACCGGTTTAGGTATCACCTTAAAATCCGATTGAAATTCTGTATAATGTTTACGTAGTTGAAAATCTTAAGGATATATCTAAATTCGCACTCACTATTAAAGGCGGAGTCAAGATTTGAAGGTTATGATTCGGCGTTCTAATCATTTTAAGTTACTGAGTTCTAAATCAATAATTAGGACGTATTCAATGAATTTCAAAAAACAAATACAAAGTATAAACCAAAACTACTGGGTTCGCTCGAACCCGTAACTGATGGGCTAGCTCCGCCCCTGCTCACTGTAGCAAAAGTATAGTAACTTAGTAAATCGAGTGATATTTTGCATCTCCTTTGACAGAGGCGGATCCAATATTCGAATATTATGGATTCGAGTTTGAGATTCTACCCCAATTCATTTGATTTATTGTGCTCGAAATATATTATATGTACTTATTTAGTAGATTTTAGACGCATATACAAGGTACAAACTAAAGATACTGGATTTGGGTGAACACATAAAGTAGAGGTTCTGCCCTACTTTGATACTTCTGCGTTTCAATTTAGATGATGTTGTTTGACTTAGACACAAAATTTAAGAAAAAAAACAAGATTTTTGAAATATGTGATCCCAAAAGCTTAAGGCCAAAAGCTTTATAAAAGCTTCTCGTTAAGGGTAAAGTGAGCAAAATGAAAAGGTTAAAGCTAAATTGTTTTTCAATATAGAAGTGTATCATTATTTTTGGAACATACTAATAAGAAAAGCGTGTCATTTAAATTGAAACAGACATAGTATCTTGATTAAATCAGAATTGAAACTGCATATCTTTGTCTATGTTCTTTTACAAATCAAAGGTCATAACTATTGATGTAACAACCTAAAAGCTATGTTGTGCGGACTCTCCCAATATACTGCTGCACTCGTGTCAGATCCTCCGTACATACACTACTTTCGTAAGATCTGACACATGGCGACATTTTTGGGCAGTTCGAGTAACACAGCCAAAACACAGTATATTCCATACTGTAAAGGCCATTATTTTTATCACCTGTCTTGAAATGGGAAAGTGTAAGTGATGAAATACTATTACAGGAGGCCAACAGATTGCATAGTTTAGTGATTACAGAAACAACAAACATAGTCAAATGAAACAGATATAAGGATCAAAAGAGCAATTGAACTTAAAGGAGAAGTAGCAACAAGCGAACGAGCTCAGTAAGTGCGTAAACCGCACGTATATACATGAAAACTTAGGATAGGAAGAACATTAGCTTAACGAAGCATTCACAGCAGCAGCACACGATGTCTTGAAGCATTCACAGCAGCACACAGAGGCGAAGCTATGTGTGGCAAAGAGAGGTCAACTGAACGCCCTTCGCCAAAAATTTATAAGATCAAAAAATAGATTTTGAATACCCTTGCAGCAAAGGGTTATTGAATTTTCTGGCTTCACCACTGCCGCCAGCAGACAATGGAGAAATCCTTCACAAACTTTTTACTTCATTTATGAAATTGATATAAACAGATAGAACACTTGACAATCAAGGAAAGGATGAAAAAAAAAAATACCAGGAAACGCATCTTTACGACACCATTATCAACAGTGAGTAAAATGCAGGAACAAACTCTGCAAAACTTGAGCATCTATACATATAGTAGTTTCTCTGGGTGCAAAACTCAACAGATCTTTTGTACATCCACAAACACAGAAACCTTGTCGTCGACTGGGATTTTACGAAATACCAATTGTCTTATTCAGTATCCAGAGTGTAAGAGACAGCTGAATTGCAAAAATTGTATGAAGCCATGTCCTATCTAACATGAATCCATACACTGTGATTCCAGCTCTGTTGTGCTCAAAGTATGACACTGCAACAGATTTCGCCACAACCGAGATCAATAACGCGCCACTTCATTTACCAAAGATGTAAAAAATTCAAGAAAATAAACCCAAAAAAAAAGTGCTATAATTACCTAGTGCTTGTCTCTTCTGGTAAGATATCGTATGAGCATGAACCGGCACCATATTCGTGTTGTCCAACACGTCATCTCCGTCTCCTTCCTCGTCAGTGTCCCAACTGGAATTGATAGGGTATACCACCTGAGGTGTTGCACTCCGAGCCATCGGAGTCGCATCATCCATGTCATCGAAGGAGCTGATTGTCGCACAAGCATGCCATTTGGCAGCAAGTGATGTCACGGCTTGCGCTTTGTGTGTGATCTTTGCTGCACTACGCAAGCACATGAAAAGTCCAGTTACCAGAGTAATTGAGCTCAACTGCAACCACAACAATTATACAACGTTAAAGCAATCCGGCTACATAATCAAAAAGGTATATAAAGATGTTTACAGTGCACGTAATGAATGATTACTTACCGCAAGCTCACCAGCTGTAAATATGTTTACAGTGGAGCTAGGCTCAGTTGTAAGAAGCAACGCAAGAAACTGACTTATGGTAACTAGTATGAGAGTTGACAAAATGAAGACTCTGAACCGGTGGCTAATGACACGAAGATTTCTTCTTATTCGCAGATGCTCTATCATGATCGTCGCGACATCAGATTCTCTCTCAAAAACTTGAGCAAATTCTTCCAATCTAAGGATCTGAAGGCAGCATATTAACCGGAATAGGACACATACAAGGAAGGAAATTGATATCCGGTAGAGCCAGGAACATATTAACAATATGCATACGAAGGCATTGCTCAAAGCGGCATTGTACAGGTAAGGAATTTGGGTTCCCCCTGAAGAAAACCACCAGATTTTGTATATACTCTCAGCAATAAAAGAAGGGAGAACAAAAGCTGACAGGATCTTCATCGACCTCTGCACGACAAAAGTAGAAATTGTTATACTACTGAGTAAAAAGTAAATGTCTAGGGAAAGCAGCTGAGTTTACTCAAACTATCTCTTTGGCAAGCTAAAATCAGAGAAACCACCAAATACACCCATTCCACAAGGATAAAACAAACTACCAATACTTTTCCCCAGTAAAAGCAAGGGCAAGCACTTCAATCAATGAACCAGATGTGTATCGCCGAACACTAAAAATGCTGACATATCTCGATCCACTTAAAACTGATGATTCTCCAACAGGCTCAAACTTTTATTACGAATGCAAAACAGGAAAATATTAGCTTAAATCATAAGAAACATCTATAAAATAATATGCATTGATCAGTTCTTTCTGCTTATACTAAATGGTATTGACCATATCATCTAAAAGCTTAAGCCATTAGAAAGAAAACACTTCTATTTACTAAATCATATTTTCAACACGTCCACTCGTACAGTCATGATTCTTTCGAAAGGCCAAGCACCTGTAAGTTTAATTTAATTAAGAGTGGAGTAAGATTTGAACTCAAGGCATCTGCTTGACATCACATTGAATTATATAAACACATCATTTAAAAGCTTACGCTATTAGAGAGTACACGTGTTTATTACTTAATTATATCTTCAACAAGAAGAATGGGAGCCTTGGCGTAACTGGTAAAGTTACTGCCATGCGACCAGGATGTCACGGGTTCGAGCCGTGGAAACAGCGGTAAGACGGCATACAATACACCCTTATAGTCCAGCCCTTCCCCGTACACCGTGCAGCTTAGTGCACCGGGCTGCCCTTTTCATATTTTCAACAAGAACCTGGGAACTCAATATACAACTGATCTACTGGTGAAAACTTGAAATCATCAGCAAAGAGGAACAATAAAGACATTTTGAACCAATCCCAAATTCAGTAAAGTCCAATTATTTTCTAAATCTAACTAAACAAACATAACAACAAATCTGCAAAAAAGAAGAGCAACAAGAGAAGGGGCAAACAAACTTACATGTAGCTGGTGAGTATATTCTTGTTGAACCTTTTCACTATCTTCATACAATTTATCAAGAAACAGAAATCTTCTAATCCCATATTTCCTAGAAAAAGAAGAGAGACTAACAAAAGACAAAGTTGCAAAAAGTGAAAGAGAAACTTGAACAACAGCATCAAATGGCCTTTGATGCATAGAATCACAGCTTTCACAAGCAAATAAAAAATGAGAAACTAATGGAACCCCAATTGTTAAAATAAAAAATAATGACCAAGAAAGACCAGCTCTCCATATATTTGATTGATCAAGAAAAACCCAAGTAAGAGCTGATTTTATTTTCTTGATTTCTGCTGAATTTTCATGGATTGAATATCCTGAAGAAAGTGCTTCTTTGCTAGTTGTAGTTTGTAATAATCCTGTTTCACCTTCTTCCATTTTTTCTCTTCTTGAGCTATAAAATTCAATCAAATGAACATAGAAAATTTCAAGATTTCAATTTGTAGAGACAACTAAGCTGACTTGATTAATATGTTTTAATTTCCCCAAGTGGGAATTTTGTACCAAGATCAAGTCTTTTAAGATGTGACTTGAACCAGATAGCTATATATATACAATTAAATAAATAAAAAGGTTGACACAGATGTCAAATAAAAATGGTAGCTGATGCTGTTTGATGTTGACAAAGATCAATTTTTTAAGAAAAGAAGAAAAAGCAAAACAAGATTAGTAATGTTTTAGATTATGATAAGAAGATATCTATTTACAGTGATAAGTCTTGATATACAAGATTGTGAATAGAGGCGGATCCAAGATCTAAACTTTATGGACATATGTAGTTTTATAGTTACGTATTCGATTGAACTCATAACTTTCAATACAAAATATATATATATATATATATATATATATATATATATATATATATATATGTATTTTTTTCATATTAAATTTATTATATTTTTAAAATTATAAATCCATATCTATTATTTTTGTACAAATTTGATGATCTTTTACTTATAAACTATATTTGGCGTAGAAAATTATGATTTATTGTCAGGAAGTGAAGAGGGACAAATGGAAGGCAGAGGAAAAAATAAGAAGGAAGGGAATAAAAAGGTGGGAAATCACAGGTTGCTTGGTGAAGTGGAAGGTGAGATTTGAGTAACTGGCGCGTGAAGCTTTTTCGGGATATGAAAAGTGAAGGGACACCAATTTTTTAGGAAAGTGATGGGAGAAGTATAAGGTATTACGTGGTTGGCCACCTTTGGTGTCTGCTACCACTTAGGGCTGTTCAAAATTTTTGTTTAAGGTAGCACAAAATAAGAATTGGGGTTAGGGTTGGAGATGCCCTAAGGTGACACAAAATAAAGGTGAATTTTCTTTCAGGTTATTTAATTTTTTGGATTTTAAATTTATTATTTATATTTATTTTATAGAATATCTAGTTATATCTATATCTATCTTATTGTTATAAAGTATGATTAATTTATATTAAATGTTGAACGATTAAAATATTTCTTAAATATTGATTGATTTTTATATCCTTAAATATTTATATAATTTAAGAATATAATCGAAAATCAGCTAAGGCTGAAACTCTTTTTCGATTTAAATTAAACTACATATACGTCAAGCCTACAAAGTTGATTTTTGATCAAACACTTTTGGAACGTAGTCTACGAAGCCCCTACAAAATTGATTGTCTAATACTGAAGGGATTTTATAGGGGAAAGTGCATAGTTAGTCACTAATAAGACATGTACTTACTTTTAAGTCACTATTTAAAATTTCTTTAGTCTTTAGCTACTGCTTTAATAAACTTTACCCATCTGGACGAAAATACCCTTCTGCTCATAAAGTTCAGGAACAAGTGGCCTTAACTTATGAGTTTGTTACTGTAAGTTCAGGACTAGTTGTCCTTAATTTATGAGCTTGTAAGTCTAAGTTTAGGACTACTTGTCCTTAACTTTTGAACTTGTAACTCTAAATTCAAGACTACATGTCCTTAACTTTTGAACTCGAAACTCGAAGTTCAGGACTATCTGTCCTTAATTTCTGTGCTTGTAACTCTTGGTCAAGTGTCCTTAACTTATGAGCTTGTTATTGTAAGTTTAGGACTAGTTGTCCTTAATTTATGAGCTTGTAAAGTTAAGGACTACCTATCCTTAGTTTTTGATCTTGTAACTCTAAGTTCAAGACTACATGTCCTTAGCTTTTGAACTTGTAACTCTAAGTTCCGGACTACATGTCCTTAATTTATGTGCTTGTAACTCTAAGTTAAGGACTACCTATCCTTAATTTATGTGCTTGTAACTCCAAGTTAAGGACCAAATCCTTTCAACAACACATGCATCAACAAGAATCAGAACTCCACCTACAGAGAGTGGGTGAATTCTCGTTCAAATACTTCCTCCTTTCCTCAACAGGCAACTCAAAGAACTTATGTCCAGCTTCTAAAACATTCTCAAGAACTTCAACAGGAATACCATGATTAATGATCCGAAAGAAACCCCATTTCTCTGCTGCATCACATAGTGATTCTGTAACTTTTGGGTCATCACAATTTGAGAGATCAATAATGAGTATCGAACTTGAGAGAGAGAGAAGCGAGGGTTTGGGAAAAAAAGTAATGGAAGAAAGGGTAAAAATATCTTTTCATATTAATTTTAATAGAGTAGTGACTATTTTTTCTCAACATTAGAATTGCTGGATAAAAAATAAATACCACCTTAAATAGTGGCTATCCCACGTAATTTTTACGAATTTTATACCATTACCTAATATTTAGAGCCCGGAATCTTCTAAGTTTTGCCATATATTTTACCCGTAATAAACTTTGTCCTTTCCTTATTATATTGGAACATATATATATTCTTTGGGACCAGAAAAAACATGTATTTCTCATCTATCTAACCTTTCAAAGATGGAAAGCACATAACTTTGAACGAATTGACTAAGAACTTCAATAAACTGATGTGGTACAATAAATAAGTTAAGTTGCATTAATCTGCTTCTTTTAAGGTAGTATTTAATGAGATTTGTTTCTAAATAGTTCATCAATTTTAATATTGGAGATGTATTACAATTAATCAATCTAGAATGAATGTTAAAATAAGAAGAATAACTTCCATAACATGAATCATTAAGGCTGAACTAAAGCAAATTTTTGCATAAAAAAGTAGAAGGTATTGTTGTATTCTTAACGTGATTTTACAACTTCAATCTCTAACTATGTGATTCCAAATAGTTTCGTTTTGTCCTGTGATTGAGTAAAAACACTATTGATGAGTTTAATAAACTTTTTTTATAAGGTTAATGAGTTTACTAGACTATATGTTATATTCTGTAAAAAATAAAATATTATTTTAAGGAACTGGTTATTAAAATTCGTTCATATCCATGATTTATTTTATAGTATATATGCAATTAAAAGTTTTTATTTATATTTTTGGTACACATTATAATATTTGACAAATGACAAAGAGACTTTTATATTAAAAGCACAAAGAGTCTTAGCGAAATGTCGTTCGTCTTTTTTACCCTTTAAAAATATATTTTACATCGGATAAAATTATAATTAAATTATCTTCCTAATATTTAGAACATGAAAATTCACTGAAATTTTGATTATTAAGTATTTCCTTATTTGAAGTATATACCTAAAATTTATGACTTAAAGGCAATTAATCTTTCACCTTTAATAAATCATTAAAAAGGTCAAAATTTTGGAAGGCCAGTACACAATACGTCCATTTGAAGTAGTCAACAACTAGAGTAATTTTATTGGAGCACAATTCTACTAACATTTAGTATTTTCAACAAATTACCTATTTAATTTATTCTCATTAAGTTGTAAGCCGATGTAAGAATAAAATTAAAATTATTAAAATATATAGAAAATTAATATTTCACTCTTTTAATCATGTCTTCTTTTATCTGTCCATAAACTATTATAATAGCATGAAATTCCAACAGGAAATTGATCGATTATTTTATCATTTAAAAATATATATCATATTGAACAAAAATATCATTTAATTAGTATTTCTACGGGTAATATTTAGAACTATGAAGTTAACTAAAACTTAGGCTATTATATCTTTCCTTATTTGAAAATATAGAAACTCATAATATTTAGGAATAATTTAATCCCAGTATAATTTTACTTATATTAGTTAAATAGTAAATTTTACAAGAATTTATTTTGGGAATTATTATTTATCAAAAACAATAATAATTCATATGACATTAGAAATCTTTCACTTCAAGATGCAAAGAGACTGTTAAGTTAACATTTTTTTAATATCCAAGTGCAAATAATGGCAAGAGGAAGAGACGAAAATTTTAAAATCAAATTGTTCAGAAATCTAACTCAAGAGCTCAAGATATTGTCGGATTGCTAAAATTTTAAATATCTAAGACTAGGGTTAGCTTTAGAATTGTAAGTATGATATCGCATTAGTTTATTAATATTTTTAGTGGATTGGGAACTTTTAGTTAATCTTTTTGTAAAAGATTTAAAAAGAGATAAAAATATAAAAATATAGTATGCTAAGCAACTGAAACAGATAGATCAAAGAAATTGATCTAAAATAACCTGACATTTTAACAGTTTGAATACATTCTCTCTGTCTCAAAGTGTCTTATTATACGTATGTGTTAGTCAATATGACCATATTCAAGTGAAGTACATATTATTTTTAAAAACGAATTGAAATATTCAGACACTATACAATAGAATTTATTATATTTTAAAAATATTTACGAAGTACATTAAATTAGTTTGATCAAAATAATAGGTTTTTTGCAATTAATGTGTAAATTAAAAAATTTAGTAGTTGCCTTATTTACTCTTTTTGGACTAATCATGGAAAAATATATTTTTTTATCTAGTATTAACTAGGAATCATGTGTCTCAATTATAAGCTATGGTGTTAACCACTATGCCAGAGCGTATTTGTTATTTAGGTTGCTAGCTAATGTAAAAAATATTAATAGCTATTGTCAACTCAAGTATCCTTTTTAAGAAAATATATTATCAAAAATATTATCGTGAAGTTTCGCAATTTTGGCATCGATAAATCCATATGGGTGATAGTTATAGCATGTAACTGAAAATAAATATCAAGCTAGAAAAATGCGTGACTAATATTATCCATCATAATTGAGCTAAAAGAAGTAAAACAGTTACTCAACATAATCTCTTTATCCTGATAATAATCATATATGCTTATAAAGGATGGTGCGAGAACGAAAAGTTATTCCTAATAAAAATTCAAATAAAAAAGTATATGAGGACTTTTATAAAGCAGATATCTTCCTTTCTTTATTCAAGAATTTACTTTTAAAAAAAACTACTTAATAAATCATACAATGAAAACATCTAATGTCACGATCCAAATTAGGTCGTGATGGCACCCAACACCGTTGTTAGGAAAGCCAACACTATTTAACTAGTAAATCCCCATTTTAGTTAAACAATGCCAATAATTGCCTTAGTTACATTTACATAGTTAAATAAATACGCAATTACCGGATTACAAAATGCAAGAACCACTAAATGGACTCCTGAATATAATTGTACAACCCAAAAATAATAGTCTACCATGTGTGTTCCAAGACTTGGTGTCACAAGTGAATGGAAAATCTAGTAGAATATACAAAATCATACACTAGCCTACTATATGAAAGGAAATAGACTGAAATATAAAATATAAGGAGGACTCCAGTTGCTGCAGAATGGCTCAAGAGGGGCAGCTCACCGATAGTCTCAAACTGGGAAAGAATCGAACTAAGCGTCGGGCTGGTGACCAGTTGCACTTGCCTCAAATCTTGTACAATCAAGTATATAAGTGTAGCATGAGTACATAAACATATGTACCCAGTAAGTATCTAGTCTAACCTCGAAGAAGTGGTGACGAGGGGTCGACTTTGACACATACTAGGGCCAATAATATAATAATGTAAGAATTTTAGATACTCGTCACGTACAAAGCTACTAATTATGCAAATGTCCGGGTAGTTTAGGCCTACATCATGCTGTGTTGATATAGTTATTACTTTATGTTTATTGTTTGCCTTATGTAGTAGCGGAATTTAGTTGTTGCTAAACGTTTTGGGAGGAAGTTGAATTTTTTTATAAACATCGGAACCTTGAAGGTTTTCGTTTGATCTTCGTATTTTGAAAATAATGGAGGAATGCTACAGTAGTTTAAGAAATCTATTTTTAACCGTGTCGCAGGTACGATTCGTGAGCGGGGTAATCCTTTACTTTTATATTTAATCGTGTCGCATGGGTGATTCGTGAGCGGGGTAATAAATGCATCTATGGTTTACGCCGTTCGACCCTCGGCAGTGCACAATTTACATTTTTTATTTGATCGGGCCGAACGTCCTCGGTGGCATTTATGTGTTATAATAGTACTGGAAGCCCTTTATTTAAATTGTGTAAATTTACTATTTGGGGAACATTTGTTTAAATGAAGGAAGTGTTCAGATTCTTAAATTTTGATGATAAAGTCGTTTAGTTGCTTCGCAACATATCAATTAAATTCACCTATGGGAAAATTTTCCTATTACAAGGTTAGAAAAGAGACTTACCTTGTCCCAAAGCTTACTTCCAAACTCAAGAATGCGCTCAAACCCTCAAATCGGAGCCGAACGATCCAAAACTATTCAAATGGGGTAAAACTAGTCAATATGTGATCAAGAGTTCATATTCTACCTATTATAGTAATTTCCCAACCCTAAATGCAAGGTTCCTAAAATTCATCTGCGGGCCCACGTGCCCAGATTCGGGAAATTTTTGAAGGAAGTTGTTACCCATGACTTAAGGAACACAAATATATAATTTTTACTAAGTTCCATAACCATTTTCGTGGTAAAACTCCATTTTTATTAAAAACCCTAGGTTTTAATCTAAACCCTTGATTTTTACTAATTTTTGCATGTTAATCTACCCATAATCTATGTACTTAACTCATGTTGTATAGAAATTACTTACCTCTAAGTGCTAGGTGAAAGCTTCCTTCCAAAAGCTCAAAAAATCGCCCAAGAGTTGAAGTGAAATGAAATAAATGGCTTAAGTCCCGCATTAAAAGAGTTGTGCACAGGTCTCTGATGTCGCATTTGCGACATCTGGTTCGCAAATGTGAAGGTCGCAATTGCGACAAACGCATCGCAAATGCGAACCTGAGCTCCCTCTGCATGGGTCGCAGATGCAGCAAAAGGGGTCTCTATTGGATTCACAAATGCGAACAAAATGTCGCAAATGCGATCAATGCCCAACTCGGGCTTCTTCGGAATTGCAACACCTTCATCGCAAACGCACGTCCGAAACTCACCCGAGCCCTCAGGACTCCACACCGAATACCTACACAAGTCTAAAAATAGTATACAAACTTTCTCGAGAGTTCGGAACACCGAAATAACATCAAAAACTAAGAATCACACCCTAAAACCAGTTGAATCCAACTTATGAACTTCAAGTTCTTCAGTCTACTTCCCACGTGGCGAAACGTACTTATACTACTCAGAATGATATCAAATTTTGCATGCAAGTCTTAAATGACATTACAAAAATATTCCCGATCTCAGAATTTTGTTTGTACCTCGATATCACCAAAACGCGTTCCAAACCAAATTTATAGAACTTCTAAAACCTCCAAGAATCCAACTTTCACTATTTGGTGCCGAAACACTCTCGCGTCATCCGAAACCTACTCCGAGCATACTCCCAAGTCCAAAATCATCGTATGAACCTATTAGAACTATCAAATCCCGATTCTGAGGTCGTTTACTCAAAATATTGACCGAAGTCAAACTTGGCCTTTTAAGCCTACCTTAAGGAACCAAGTGTTCCGATTTCAATCCAAACTCTTTCTAATCCCGAACCAACCATCCCCGCAAGTCATAAATCAGTAAAAAAAAAAAAGTACGGGAAGTCTTACTTAGGGGATAAATGGTTCTAAAAAGCAAAAAGACCAATCGGGTCGTTACATTCTCCACCTCTTAAATAAAAGTTCGTCCTTGAACGAGTTTAGAATCGTACCTGGAGTGCTGAATAAATATGGATATCTGCTCCACATGTCCTCCTCGGACTCCCAAGCCGCCTCCTCAACTGGTTGTCCCCTCCACTGGACCTTCACTGCGGAAATCTTCTTAGACCTCAAAAATTGTGATCTTGTCTATCAACAATAGCAATTGGCTCTTCCTCATAGCCCAATCTCTCATATAGCTGAATGGTACCTAAGTATAACACATGATATAAGTCAGTGTGATACCTCCGGAGCATAGACACATGAAAATCTGGATGAACTCTTGATAAGCTGGGAGGTAAGGCTAGCTCATAAGCAACCTCCCCAACTCGCCTCAACACCTCAAATGAGCCTATAAACCTGGGACTCAACTTGCCCTTCTTTCTGAATCTCATAATACCCTTCATCGGCGAGACATTCAAGAGCACCTTCTCGCCGACCATAAATGACACATCCCGCGCCTTCTGATCCGCGTAACTCTTCTGTCTGGACTGTGCCGTGCGAAGTCTCTCCTGGATCAATTTTACCTTTTCCAGAGAATCCTTCACCAAATCTGTACCATATAACTTGGTCTCGCCAGGCTCAAACCACCCGATGGGAGAACGACAACGCCGACCATATAAAGCCTCAAATAGGGCCATCTCGATGTTGGACTGATAATTGTTGTTGTAATCAAACTCGGCCAAAGGAAAGAAATGATCCCACTACCCTCTAAAATCAATCACACATGCTCTCAGCATGTCCCCTAATATCTTAATTGTCCGCTCTGACTGTCCGTCGGTCTGTGGGTGAAATGTTGTGTTGAGCTCTACCCCGGTGCCCTACTCACTCTGTACGGATCTCCAGAAATGCGAAGTAAACTGAGGACCTCTATCTGATATGATGGACACAGGCACACCGTGCAACTGACCTATATACCTAATGTAGATCTGGGCCAACCTCTCTGAAGTGTAAGTAGCGGCTACGGGCATGAAGTGTGCCGATTTGGTCAACCTGTCAACAATAACCCAAATTGCGTCGAACTTCCACAAAGTCCGTGGCAACCCAACTACGAAGTCCATAGTGATGCGATCCCATTTCCATTCAGGTATAGTCATCAGCTGGATAGGCCTCCTGGCCTCTAGTGCTCATACTTAACCTGCTAGTAATTTAGGCACCTAACTACATACTCCAATATGTCCTTCTTCATCCGCCGCCACCTATAATGCTGTCTCAGGTCATGATACATCTTTGTAGCACCTGGATGAATAGAATACTGTGAACTGTGTGCCTCCTCTAGAATCCTCTCCTTCAATCCATCAACATTAGGAACACATAGGCGACCCTGAAGTCGCAGAACACCATCCTCGCCAATAGAAACCTATTTGGCACCACCCTGTATTACCGTCTCTCTAAGAACTGCCAAGTGCGGATCATGAAACTGTCGGGCTTTAATCTACCCCAATAATTAAGACTAAGCAACAACATATGCAAGAACTCAGCTGGGCTTTGAAATGTCAAGCCTCACAAGTCTGTTAGCCAAGGACTAAATGTCCAAAGCTAGTGGCCTCTCCTCTGCTGAAATGAATGACAAGCTACCCATACTCTCTGTCTTCCTGCTTAAGGCATCGACGACCATATTTGACTTGCCTAGATGATAAAAGATGGTGATGTCATAATACTTCAGTAGCTCAAGCCATCTACACTGCCTCAAATTGAGATCTCTCTGCTTGAACAAGTGTTGCAAACTGTGGTGGTCGGTATAAACCTCACAAGACACTCCATACAAGTAATACCTCCAAATCTTAAGAGCATGAACAATTGCAGCCAACTCCAAATCATGCACAGGGTAATTATTCTCATGGGGATTTAGCTGACGCGAAGAATATGCAATAATTCTCCCCTCCTGCATCAACACACATCCCAAGCCAACGCGTGAAGCGTCGCAATAAACTGTATACATCCCCGAACCGGAAGGCAACACTAGAACTGGAGCTGTGGTCAAAATTGTCCTGAGCTTCTGAAATCTAGCCTCACAATCATCGGACCAACGGAAAGGATCACCCTTCTAGGTAAATCTAGTCAAAGGTGCTGCAATGGATGAAAAACCCTACACAAATCAACGATAATAACCTACTAACCGCAGAAAACTCCTGATCTCAGTCACTGAGGTAGGATGTGGCCAACTTTGAACTGCCTCATCTTCTTAGGATCCACCTTAATACCCTCTCCCGATACAACATGCCCCAAGAATGCAACTGACTCTAGCCAAAATTCACACTTGGAGAACTTAGCATATAACTTCTGTTCTCGCAGCGGTGAAGCACTACTCTCAAATGTTGCTCGTGCTCCCCCAGGCTATGTGAGTACATCGAGATGTCATAAATGAAGACAATGACAAAGGAATCAATATGAGGCCTGAACACTGCTGGGGAATTAGTCAAGCCAAAGGACATCACAAGAAACTTGTAATGACCATATCTAGTACGGAAGGCAGTCTTCAGAACATCTGAGTCCCGAATCTTCAGCTGATGATACCCCGATCTCAAGTCAATCTTGGAAAACACCCTAGCACCCTGCAACTGGTCAAACAAATCATCGATGCACGGAAATGGGTATTTATTCTTGATGGTCACTTTGTTCAACTGGCGGTAGTCAATGCACATCCACATGGTCCCATCTTTCTTCTTCACAAATAATACTGGTGCACCCCAAGGTGATACACTAGGTCTGATAAATCTCTTTGCTAGCAACTCTTCCAGCTACTTTTTCAACTCATTCAATTCTTTCGGAGCCATACGGTACGGTGGAATAGATATAGGCTGGGTGCATGGAGCCAAGTCAATGCAGAAATCAATATCACGATTTGGCGGCATGCCTGGAAGGTCAGAAGGAAACACATCGGCGAACTTCGGAACTATTGGTACTAAATAAATCTTCGGAGACTCTGCGGTGGTGTCCCGAACATAGGCTAGATAAGCCAGACAAACCTTCTTGGCCATATGTCGAGCCTTCAGGAAAGAGATAACCCAACTGGATGTACTGACAGATGAACCCTTCCTCTCCAACCTCGGCAACTTTGGCATCGCTAAGATAACCGTCTTAGCATGGCAATCAAGAATGGCATGATATGGAGACCACCAGTCCATGCCCAGGATGACCTCAAAATTGGTCATATCAAGTAACAGAAGGTCCGCTCTCATCTCGTAACCACAGAATGTGACTATACAATACCGATAGATCCTATCCACCACCACTGAATTGCCCACAGGAGTGGACACATAAACAGGAATACACAAGGACTCACGAGGAATATCCAGGAAATGAGAAAACAGAGATGACACATATGAATAGGTAGACCCTGGATCAAATAATACTGAAGCATCCTACCGCATACTGAAATAATACCTGTGATCACGACATCTGAGGCCACTGCATCTGGTTTGGCTGGGAAAACGCAGAATCTAGCTGGAACGCCGGCTAGCTGGCCTCCGCCTGACTGAACAATAGCTGGCTGACCTCCCTCTGCCTGGCCTCAACCTTTAGGACGGCCTTTACCAGCCTTTCCCCCACCTCTGGGCGGTCGGGCGGCTGGTGCTGTAATCATGGGCTGATGGCTCTATTTTACTGCCTTGCCTCGAATCCTGGGACAAGATATTTTTATATGACCTGGATCCCGACACTCGTAACAACCCATCGGCGCCATAGATTGCTGCCCCGATGTCTGACCCTGATGACCTGAATACCCGCTAGAAGGACCCTGAATGGCTGGTGGGCAGTATGAACTCTGGCATGCCACTGAAATAAGGCCTCACTGGGGCACCTCGCGGAGGTGATGGTGGTGCTGAATATGGGGACCTGCTGGGCTGACCCCTCCCAAATTGATCTCTTCCCCTAGCCGGGGAACCTCTAAACTCTCCAGAGTATTGGGTCCTTTTATCCTACTGTATCTGCTCCTACCTCTCTGACGGTAGCCCTCAATCCTCCGAGATATCTCCACCACTAGTTGGTGACCTGTGCCCATCTCAGCCTCCCGGGCCATGTTAGCCCGAATAGTGGGGTTAAACCCCGCAACAAATATCCGCACTCTCTCTGCATCAGTAAGAAGTATCATGAGTGCATGTCGATATAGCTCAGAAAATCTTGCCTCATAATCGGTCACTGACATTTGACCCTTCTCAATCTGCTCGAACTGACCTTGCAGCTCTTCCCTCTGAGAGGGTGGAATGTACCTATCCAAGAATAGCTGTGTAAAGTGGTCCCAAGTCATGGGAGGAGCATCTGCCAGTCTGCCAAAAAGGTAAGACTTCCACCATCTACAGGCCCTGCCCTCTAACTGGAAGGTAGTGAAATCCACACAATGAGACTCCAATATGCTCATGTTGTGTAGTTTCTCCATGCACCTTTCAATAAAGTCCCGAGGATCCTCATGTCGTTCACCCCCAAATACCGGAGGGTGAAGACTAGTCCACCTGTCCAAGAGCTTCTGCGGCTCGCCGGCCGCAGCTGGTCTAGGGGCGGGTGTGCTGCTGCTACTGGCTGGGCTCCGGCCACGGGTAGGGTGCCCGGGGTATGATATACTGCAGCTGCGTGCCCAGGATCCTGAGCAGTAGGGGTCTGTGCTCCCCCTCCTGCCTGAGATGTAGCTGGGTCCGCTGGAAATAAACCAGCCTGAGTCATAGTATCCATGAACCGCATCATATGGCCTATGAATCGCATCATACGGACCATGACCTCCTGAAAGCCCGGTGTTGTCATGAAATCTACCGGGGTTGGCTGTGCGGCAGGAACCTCTCCCTGCTCCTCAATAAAAGGATCCTCCACTGGATCCACTGGTGGTACTACTGGAGCAACTTTGGGACGCCCTCGCCCCCTAACTCGGGTCAGTGCCCTTCCCCGGCCTCTGCCTCGGCCTCTAGCAACAGGGGGAGCGGCTCCTCCCGGGTCTAGAACGTCAGCCATACACGTCCTCTCCATCTGAGAGAGAGTAGAAGAAGGAAATTTAGTAAACTATCAACTGCACGACAGAAGATGAAATAAGAGTAGCTTCCTAACACCCCACAACCCCTCGAATATAAGTATAGACGTCTTCGTACCGATCCGCAAGGCTCTATTAGGCCTGCCCATCACTTGTGAGACCTACGTGAACCTAGAGCTCTGATACCATGTTGTCACGACCCAAATTAGGTCGTGATGGCTCCCAACACCGTTGTTAGGCCAGCCAACACTAATTAACTAGTAAATCCCCATTTAAGTTAAACAAGGCCAACCGTTAGCTTTAGTTACATTTAAATAGTTAAATAAATATGGAATTACCGAATTACCAAATTCAAGAACCACTAAAGGGACTCCTGAATATAATTATACAATCCAAAAATAGTAGTCTACCAATGTGTGTGCCAAGACCTGGCGTCACTAGTGAATGGGTAATATAGTAGAATATACAAAACCATACACTAGCCTACTGTCTGAAAGGAAATAGAAAAAAATATAAAATATAAGGAGGACTCCAGCTGCTACAGAATGGCTCAAGAGGGGAAGCTCACCGGTAGTTTCAAACTGGGAAAGAATCGAACTAAGCGTCGGGATGGTGACCAGATACACTCGCCTCAAATCCTGTACAATCAAGTACAGAAGCGTAACATGAGTACATAAAAATATGTACCCAGTAAATATCTAGTCTAACCTCGAAGAAATAGTGACGAGGGGTCGACTTTGACACATACTAGGGCCAACAATATAATAATGTAAAAATTCTAGATAAGCACAAAATGTAGAAATAATAAACATTCAAAATGCGAAGCAACTGAACGACTTTATCATCAAAATTTAAGAATCTGAACACTTCCTTCATTTAAACAAATGTTCCTTAAATAGTAAATTTACACAATTTAATAAGGGCTTCCAGTACTATTATAACACATAAATACCAATGAGGACGTTCGGCACGATCCAACATAAAATGTAAATTGTGCACTGCCGAGGGGCGAACGACGCGAACCATAGATGCATCTATTACCCGCTCGCAAATCATCCATGTGACGCGGTCAAACATTAAAGTAAAGAAATACCCCGCTCGCGAATCATTCATGTGACGCGATTAAATATAAAAGTAAAGGATCACCACGCTCGCGAATCATACCTGCGACGCAGTAAAAAAAGAATTCTTAGATTACTTTAGTATTCCTCTGTTCTTTTCAAAATATGAAGTTCGAATGGAAGCCTTCAAGGTTCCGATGTTTATAACAAATTTCAACTTCCTCCCAAAATGTTTAGCAACAACTCAATTCCGCTCTCATAAGGCAAACAATAAACATAAAGTAATAACTATATCAACACAGCATGATGTAGGCCTAAACTACTGGACATTTGCATAATTAGTAGCTACGTACGGACTCTCGTCACCTAGTACGTATGTAGCCCCCACATATAGTCACGTATTAATTAAATTAACCTATGGAAAAATTTTCCTCTTACAAGGTTAGAAAAGAGATTTACCTTGTCCCAAAGCTTACTTCCAAACTCAAGAATGCGCTCAAACCCTCAAATCAGAGCCGAACGATCCAAAACTATTCAAATGGGGCAAAAACTAGTCAATATGTGCTCAAGAGTTCATATTCTGCCTATTATAGTAATTTTCCAACTCTAAATGCAAGGTTCCTAAAATTCATCCCCGGACCCACATGCCCGGATTCCGAAAATTTTCGAAGGAAGTTGTTACCTATGACTTAAGGAACACAAATATATGATTTTTACTAAGTTTCATAACCATTTTCGTGGTAAAACTCCATTTTTATCAAACCCCTAGGTTTTCATCTAAACTCCTGATTTTCACTAATTTTTGCATGTTAATCTACCCATAATCTATATATTTAACTCATGTTGTATAGAAAAGTGCCCCATTTCCTATGATATCCAAACCTGAAATATGGTGCTTTTGCTGTGCGTTACTTACATCAAAGTGCTAGGTGAAAGCCTCCTTCCAAAAGCTCTAAAAATCTCCCAAGAGTTGAAGTGAAATGAAATAAAATAAATGACCTAAGTCCCGCATTAAAAGAGTTTTGCACAAGTCTCTGATGTCGCATTTTCGACATGTGGTTCGCAAATGCAAAGGTCGCAATTGCGACAAACGCATCGCAAATGCGAACCTGGGCTCCCTCTGCATAGGTCGCAAATGCGACAAAAAGGATCGCAAATGCAGTCTCTGCTAGGTTCGCAAATGCGAACAAAATGTCGTAAATGCGATTGCTGCCCAGCTCAAGCTTCTTCGAAATTGTGAAGCCTTCATCGCAAATGTGATATTCACAAATGCGAACAAATCTTCGCATTTGCGAGACTTGCAACAGCTTCCAAGAGACACTAGAAAACTGGAGTGTTTTCACTCCTAACACACGTCTGAAACTCACCCGAGCCCTCGGGGCTCCACACCGAATACTCACACAAGTCTAACAACACTATACAAACTTGCTCGCGCGATCGGAACACCGAAATAACATCAAAAACTAAGAATCATACCCTAAAACTAATTGTATCCAACTTATGAACTTCAAGTTCTTCAGTCTACTTCCCACGTGCCGAAACGTACTTATACTACTCGAAATGATACCAAATTTTGCATGAAAGTATTAAATGACATTATGGAACTATTCCCGATCTCGAAATTCTATTTGGACCTTGATATCACCAAAACGCATTCCAAACCAAATTTATAGAACTTCTAAAACCTCCAAGAATCTAACTTTCACTATTTGGCGTCGAAACGCTCCGGTTCATCCGAAACTCGCACCGAACATAAGCTCAAGTCCGAAATCATCATACGAGCCTATTGGAACCGTCAAATCCCGATTCCGAGATCGTTTACTCAAAATGTTGACCGAAGTCAAACTTGGCCTTTTTAGCCAACTTTAAGGAATCAAGTATTCCGATCTCAATCCAAACTCTTTCAAATCCCGAACCAACCATCCCCACAAGTCATAAATCAGTAAAAGCAAGTATGAGAAGTCTTATTTAGGGGTACGGGGTTCTAAAAAGCAAAACGACCGGTCGGGTCGTTACATCTAATATATAATTTTAAAAAATTACATTTATTGATGAAAGGTACACGCACAACGCACATACTCTATGGCTAGCACTATATTAAAAGTACGAAAGTCCTTAGCGTAATGTCGTTCGCCTTTTTTACCATTTAACACATGTAGTTTGCCTTGGACAACATAGTAATTTGAGTATTTCGTTAATATTATGTATAGTAATTAAATTAATTCCCCTACAATTTGGGAATAGTCATTTATTGTTGATAAAAATTTTGCCTAAGCTTTCACTACACGCTAGGAAAGTTTGTCTTTCTAATTCCATTTATATTTTTGAGTACTGAATTTCTCCATTCTCCTTTTTAGGTTTAGGGGACTTCTTTTCGTAGTTAATAAAATTTTGCTTAAACTAGGAAAGTTTGTCATTCAACTCTATTTATATCTTGGGATTTTTTCGACTATTAAAATTTCTCTTTTCTCTTTTTAAGTTTAGGAGACCTTTTGTAGTTAGTGATGTGTTGCCTAATTTTTACTAGACAAAATAGTTATTTAATAATTTCTCTAATATTTAAGATTTTGACATCAACTATAATTTTAGTTATTAAATTTTTTCTTATTTAAATTCTGTAGCAATTAGGTCCTAATATTTAGGACTTCAAAATCAATTAAGATTTTACTATTCAAATAAGATGTACTAATCAAATTTTAGGCAAAAATAAAGATGCGACAATTCCAAACCACTATTGGTATGCCTTTTCATTTTTAATGCCCTCTCCCATTCATGTCTACAACTATGTCTATGTGTATATTAATTTTTCTTCTTCTATATCTTTCTGCACAAAAATATCTACAAAGTCAAAAAGTATTTATGAGAAGAAAAAAATGAGGATTTGTCGTTCTAGAAATTTTAACCTCCCAAAAATGAACTCATACATATCGGAGATGTATCTAAAAACATTTATCCGTGTCAATACTATAAACTTTTTGATAGGCGGATTTAATTTGAATATAAATGGATTGAATACTATTTATTATATATTCGTAATAAAACTAAAAATTGTTTTAAAAATATTGTAACTATTCTCAGACGATTTGTTATTTATATTTATTTTAATTTTTGGTAATTATAAATATTTTATTACCAAATAAAAACTATGTAAGAAAAAAAAAAGTAAAATTGATTGAGGGCTGGACATTCACCCATCTCAGGTATTTTGTCCAGAAATTGAGGAATCTGAAGGCCTTTGTTACTGGTGCAGCATCTTCTTTACATGTCAACAACATAGGGCTGTGATAAGACCCTATTTTTGATAAGTGAGTGACTTATATGGCAACAAACAATCATAATAATGATATTAAAAAATACATGTATTTTTTTAAACCGTTAGAGTTATTATCTCGAATGCAAATAGTAGATGTGTAATTAAGTCACCCTGGTGACATAATAAAAATCTCTTCTCAACGTTTTCAATTTTTTAAATCCAAATATTTAATTTTTGAAATAGAAATGGAAAACCAAAATTCATTTTCTTATTTAAACAAATTATTTTGTTATCTTATAATTTTTTTTTAAAGATTATATCAAACTAGTCTTACCTTTAATAAAATGAGAAATGACTATAGACACATAGGAAAACTAAACATCAACTGAAAACTGATGAAAAAATAAATTTTAATTCTGATTTTTAGCATGTATTCCATATTTGTCTCCTGCTAAAATATGTAATACATGTTCCATAAGAAGGCAACTTTTGGATGCATCGGGACGTAGAGTTTCGATGCATGCTTCTAAGCTTGGACAGAGAGAGAGAGCTTACTCCACAACAAAATAAGAGTAAATTAATCTAAATGTACTTTCTGGATTCTACTTCTGCGATAGTGATTTATATTAATTAGGTTAAATTTTTAGTTGAGTATATTGATAAAGATGAATAGGAACCTTTACATAGTTTCTTTCTTTATTGAGTTAGTTAAATGTGATTAACAATCATTAATTTTAAAAACTTACTCTTTTTTGTTTAACTTTTAATTAATATTTAATTAAAACGTAACTTTTTAAATTTTGTAATTATAGAGATTGAGTACACGCGCAACACGCGTACCAAGAGATTAGTATATATAAATATATCCAAGCCAACATTGTTGCGCTCCAACGAATATGTAAGCTACATACTATCCGTCTATGAGAATGAATAAAATCAAAGGTCCGTGTTTCAGCCCTGATCATGAAAACTAATGATGAGCATAGGCGTATCTAGGGAGGTTCTTGGAGTCACGTGAATCCACGCTCTCCTACTTAGATCATTGTATACAGTTGAAATCAGGTATGTCCGATTTCATAGACACGAGGAACTGCCTCGAGAGTAAGCTCGTAATGGACCAAGCTCGAGCTCGAAGACAGAGCATGGAGCATGAAGACCGAAGTGCTCGCTGAAGATCTAGACCGAGTATAACCGGCCTCGAGTGAGGCATAGTAACGGAATGACGAGATATTAGCAATTAGTCGAAGATCAGGGCGGAAATCACGGGGTAGATCGGATCAGGCGGTTATTGACACCAATCGTGGGATCTATTTCCGTTATTAGAATTGTACCTTATTTAGGATTCATCTACTATATAAAGAGGACCCCATTCATTTGTAATATCATCGCTATTCACTGATAAAGAATACATACACTGCTCTCTGATTCACTTATTATCCATTATTGTTCATCACTGTTCGTTATTGTTCTTGTTATCTAACCTCGACACCAGGTTGAAATCACTGCTCGAGCACTGGGTTGATTCACTTTACTGTTCAATTAAAACATTTAGTTCATTGTTAATCAATTGGTGTTGAATTAGATTATGTATCCTTAAAACCGCAATACAAGTTTAATTGTTACTCGAATTTTAGGGTAAACAGTTTGACGCCCACCGTGAGGATAAGGATAATAGTGATTATTCAATACTGATTCTGGTAAAACACACTATTTTACGCTTGTCTTTGTCAAGAATTTTTTCTTTCAGGTTAAAATATGTCAAACTCACAAAACGCGTCCACACACGGTGACAATGGCCTCGGACTCCACGGGGAAAATGAAAATATGATTGCTTCAGGAATCGAAGTACCACAAGCTAATCTTAGAGGAGTTTCGCCTGTCAACCCGGTCGACGTCAGTTCGCACGTTGTTCTGAATGCAGACTTGGGCGCAGATCTCGAGTGGAGTTTACGCAGAGAAGGCCAGTCTGATGACCAAGGCATACAGGGCATAATAGATGAAGGAGTTAGTCTCCAAGTGATATTCGAGATGCTTCAGGCTCAACAAACTGTCATTGCTCAATTGCAAAATCAAAAAAGAGCTCCAAATAGGGTCGAGCCGGAGATTACTCTCTATACCGAGCCATTACTGGAAAGATCGAGTGATAATACATCGCAGACCGATCCTGCTATAATGAAAATGCTCGAGGAACTCACCAAGAGAATCGAATCAAAAGAGAAGAAAATCAAAGTCGATGATAAAAAGGTAGAGACTAACAACTCTCGAGTTAATCAGATACTGGGGGCACCACTAATCTTGAAAGGAATGGATTTGAAGAAGTTTGTGCAAAATCCTTTCCCTCTGAATGCGGCTCCGAAGCCCATTCCGAAGAAGTTTTGTATGCCTGACATACCCAAATATAATGGGACCACAGACCCCAATAAGCATGCTACCTCTTACACATGCACCATTAAGGGTAACTATTTGGAGGATGACGAGATCGAGTCTGTGTTGTTAAAAAAGTTCGGAGAAACCCTGTCAAAGGGAGCAGTGATTTGGTATCACAACCTCCCACCCATTTCCATTGATTCATTCGCCATGTTAGCAGAATCTTTCGTAAAAGCGCACATCGGGGCCATAAAGGTCGCAAAAAGGAAATCAGACCTCTTCAAGGTAAGACAAAGGGATAATGAGATGCTAAGGGAGTTCGTGTCCCGATTCCAAATGGAGCGCATGGAGTTTCCACCAGTCACAGATGATTGGGTTGTTCTCTATTCAAGCTTTCACCCAAGGGTTGAATGAATGGAGTTCGATAGCATCACGTCAGTTGAAACAAAATTTGATCGAGTATCCAGCTATAACTTGGGCAGATGTACATAATCGATATCAGTCGAAGATCAGGGTCGAGGAAAACGACCAATTAGGAGCTCCTTCCGGTTCAGTGCACCCAAATAGGTCGACATGAAAAAATCATAGGGACATCGACGGAGAGACAAGGTCGAACAAAGACCGATACCTACCATATACTGCAGATTGAAGAAACAACGGTTCAGGACGAAATTCCACCCGGAATGATCGAAGAAGTGATCGAGGACAAAGTTCTAGGGGACTTATGAGCAAAACTGGTTTTGACAAGTATGCAGATCCAACAGAGGCACCTCGGATATCGGAATATAATTATAACATCGATGCATCAGGCATAGTATCGGCTATCGGAAGGATCAAAGACACCAGGTGGCTCAAACCCATACAAATCGATCCTTCCCAAAGAAACCCAAACTCAATGTGCAAGTATCATGGCACGCATGGTCATAGGACCGAGGATTGCATGCAATTGAGAGAGGAGGTAGCCCGTCTATTCAACGAGGTCCACCTTCGAGAATTCCTTAGCGATCAATCTAAGAATCACTTCGGGGAAAGGGACGCCAATAGGAAGAATGAACAAGAAGAACCTTAACATGTCATCCATATGATCGTCGGTGGGGTCGACGTTCCACAAGGACCCATATTCAAGCATACTAAGGTGTCGATTTACTAGAGAAAAACGAATTCGAGATTATATGCCCGAAGGCACCTTGTCATTCAATGACGAAGAAGCAGAAGGCATTTCTCAGCCCCACAACGACGCTCTGATAATTTTTATTTTATTAAATAAAGTTCAAGTTAAGCGTGCTTTAGTGGATCCAGGTAGCTCAGCAAACATCATCCGATCAAGGGTCGTGGAACAGCTCGGCCTACAGGACTAAATCGTACCCGCATCTCGAGTCTTAAACGACTTCAATATGGCTAGCGAAACAACAAAAGGAGAAATTATCCTACCGGTGAACGTGGCTGGAACCATTCAAGATACCAAATTCCACGTCATCGAGGGTGAGATGAGATATAACACACTACTCGAAAGACCTTGGATCGACAACATGATGGCAGTACCTTCGACCCTCTACCAAATGATGAAGTTCCCGGCGACGAATAGTGTAAAAACAGTATATGGTAACATCCGCAAAGGAAATGTTTGTGGTCGAGGAGGTAACACTGATCCCAACACCATCGACCTCGGAAAGGTCGAGAATCAAAGGTAACATGAAGCCAAATAGCAATCACCGCCCCCAGCCTCGACCGAATCGGAGAAACAGGTAACAGAAGAAGAAGAAGAAGAAGAAGAGGATTTCCTAACCCCTTGAACGTTTGTTGTTCCCGAAGATTCAGATGCTACCAAATCAATGGTCGAAGAGCTGGAGCAGGTTATACTGATCGAGTACCTGCCCGAGTGAAAGGTATACCTGGAAACAGGGTTAACGCCCGAACTCAGGAAAAAACTTATTCAATTTCTTATTGATAACATAAACTGTTTTGCATGGTCCCATTTAGACATGACAGGGATCCCACCGGAGATAATAATGCATCGATTAAGCCTAGACCCTAAGTTCAGACCGGTGAAGCAAAAGAGAAGACCCCAGTTCGAGGTAAAGCACGCCTTCATAAAGGACGAGGTAACTAAACTTCTCATAATAGGGTCCATTCGGGAGGTAAAATACCCTAAATGGTTAGACAATGTAGTTGTAGTCCCTAAAAAGGGAATAAACTTAAAATGTGTGTAGACTATAAGGACTTAAACAAAGCGTGTCCCAAGATTCTTTTCCACTGCCTAACATCGATCGCATGATCGATGCCACGACCGGCCACGAGATCCTTACTTTTCTCGATGCCTATTCCGGGTATAATCAAATCCAAATGAACCTGGAAGACCAAGAAAAGACTTCGTTTATCACCAAGTATAGAACATATTGTTATAATGTAATGCCCTTCAGGCTAAGAAACGCAGGAGCTACTTACCAACGCCTAATAAATAATATGTTCGAAGAACAAATAGGTAAGACAATGGAAGTTTATATTGATGACATGCTGGTTAAGTCCCTGCGTGATGAGGACCATTTGGCTCATTTGCAGGAAACATTTGAGATCTTAAGTAAATATAACATGAAGCTCAACTCCAAGAAATATTCTTTCAGGGTCGGTTTGGGAAAATTCCTTGGCTTCATGGTATCAAATCGGGGGATCGAAATCAACCCGATAAAATCAAGGCCATCAAAGACATCACCGTCGTAGACAGTGTAATCCGTACATAGGCTGACTGGACAGATAGCCACTTTGGGTCGATTCATCTCGAGGTCATCAGATCGAAGTCACAGGTTTTTCTCTCTACTCAAAAAGAAGAACGATTACGCATGGACTCCGGAGTGTCAACAGACATTGGAATAATTGAAGCGATACCTGTCGAGCCCACCACTACTTCACAATTAGAAGGTAGATGAGAAACTTTAATTGTACTTGGCAGTATCCGAAATCGCGGTAAGTAGTGTCTTAGTTCGAGAAGAGCAAGGTACGCAGTTTCCTGTTTATTATGTAAGTCGAACCTTAGGAGAAGTAGAAACTAGGTATCCACACTTAGAGAAATTGACACTTGCACTGATAAGCGCTTCTAGAAAATTAAAGCCATATTTTCAATGTCACCCCATATGTGTATTAACCACTTACCCACTCCGTAATGTTTTACATAAGCCCGAACTATCGGGCTGATTGGCCAAATGGGTCGTCGAACTCAGTGGGTACGATATCGACTATCAACCCCGAGCGGCCATCAAATCTCAAATTTTGGCGGACTTCGTGGCCGATTTCACGTCAACCCTCATACCTGAAGTTGGAAGAGAACCCTTATTAAAATTAGGTACATCATCGGGGGTATGGACCCTTTTCACAGACGGTGCTTCGAATGTGAAGGGGTCCGGGCTAGGCATCATTTTGAAGCCGCCCACAGGAAGCATTATTAGGCAATCCATCAAAACTTCTAAATTTACTAACAACGAGGCCGAGTATGAGGCCATGGTTGCAGGTCTCGAGTTAGCTAAAAGCTTGGGAGCAGAAGTCGTCGAAGCTAAGTGCGACTCTTTACTGGTAGTGAACCAGGTAAACAAAACCTTCGAAGTTCGAGATGATAGTATGCAAAGGTATTTGGACAAATTCCATGTAACTTTGCACCGTTTCAAGGAATGGACTTTGCAGCATGTACCCCGGGAACAAAACAGTGAGGCCGATGCACTTGCAAATTTAGGGTCATCGGTCGAGGAAGACGAGATCAGCTCGAGGATTATCGTTCAACTCTCGAGATCTGTGATCGAGGAAGGACATGCCGAGATAAATTCTACAACCTTAACATGGGACTGGAGGAATAAATACATCGAATACTTGAAGAATGGAAAGCTCCCATCGGACCCTAAAGAATCGAGGGCCCTACGAACTAAAGTTGTTCGTTTCGCACTAACTGAAGACGGAACCTTATACAGAAGGACATTTGATGGACCATTGGCAGTGTGTTTGGGACCAGGAGACACCGATTATGTTCTACGAGAAGTCCATGAAGGCCCTTGTGGGAACCATTTCGGCACCGAGTCACTAATTCACAAAGTCATTAGAGCAGGATACTACTAGGATAGCATGGAAAAAGACTCTAAGGAGTTTGTTCGAAAATGCGATAAATGTCAAGGTTTGCACCGATGATCCACCAGCCCAGAGAACAACTTCACTCTGTCCTATCCCCATGGCCATTCATGAAATGGGGGATGGACATTGTCAGCCCTCTGCCATCAGCCCCAGGTAAAGCTAAGTTCATTTTGTTTATGACTGACTATTTCTCTAAATGGGTTGAAGCACAGGTTTTCAAGAAAGTCAGAGAGAAAGAGGTTATAAACTTCATCTGGGATCACATCGCATGTCGATTTGGGATACCCGTAGAAATAGTATGCGACAACGGTAAGCAATTTATCGGCAGCAAAGTAACGAAATTTCTCGATGATCATAAAATAAAGAGGATATTGTCAACACCGTATCACCATAGTGGGAACGGACAGGCTGAATCGACGAACAAGACTATCATCCAAAACCTGAAGAAAAGGTTGAACGAAGCTAAAGGGAAATGGAGAGAAATTCTACCCGAAGTTCTTTGGGCATATCAAACAACATTAAAGTCCAGCACCGGAGCGACTCCATTTTCCTTAGTACATGGCTCTGAGGTGTTGATTCCAGTCGAACTCGGAGAACCCAGTGCTAGGTTTTGACATACAACGGAAGAGTCGAACCATGAGGCTATGAATACTAGCCACTAATTGTTAGATGAAAAACGAGAAGTTGCACTCATTCGAATGGCCGCACAAAAGCAATGAATCAAAAGGTATTACAATAGAAGAACCAACCTTCGCCACTTCAGAGTCGGGGACTTAGTCCTAAGGAAAGTCATCATCAACACTCAAGGCCCCAATAAAGGGAAGCTCGGCCTGAATTGGGAAGGACCCTACCAAGTCCTCGATATAGTCGGAAAAGGGTCTTATAAACTCGGAACGATGGACGGCAAACCACTACCAAACAACTGGAACATATCACTTCTCAATAGATATTATTGTTAAGGTATGACTTTCTCCTTCTTTCATTTATATGTATATTCTAAGCTAACTCTTTGCAGGAGTTCGATCAAAGACATCAAGGCCTCAGGTTTTAAAGTATGCGTTGCACTCTTTTTCCCTTAGATCGGGTTTTATCCCAAATGGGTTTTCCGACAAGGTTTTTAATAAAGCAACAATTATGTGTTACCTGAGGAAAATTCAACAGTATCCAAGGCTTCTTTGCAATAAACCTCGAATACTGAGGGGCATCACCCTCGGATGTTATATGCTCGAGAAAAATACCTCGTGTCAAAGGGCCTCGATAGGGAAACTTTGTAATAGGTCAAACGGTCGAATGAATCGTGTCCATATAGATTAGTCGAGTCCTGATGGAAAAACATGTACGCGTGTATAAATTATTCAAAGAAGCATTCTTTATTTATCAAACATCTCGTGTCTCGAAACAAATTCTCTACTATGCAAATCTCGTACTTATGACTTTGTGACAGATGGCTCAAGAGCCAAGTGCAAATATACCTCGAATACTCGGGGTTGCCATCGATGATAGGCATATTCGAGTTGTCTAAACTCAAAGTCTCAAGACCTCAAAGAGGCACCCTTCGATATATAGGCCAAGGCCACCATTCTCGGGGACTAACATTTCGAAAAATGTTATCGGGAAATAAGCCCGAGAGGCATACCCGAAGGCTACAGCCAAAATAACGCGCTCGGAGACGTCCGAATTCTGCAATAAATAATAGGCCATCAAATTCTTTAAAAAACGGTTAAAAAAGTCTACCCTCGACAAATAATCAAAAGGGGCTTCGCTAAAATCAACCCTCAAAAAACCAAAAAGGCTTCGATAATTTCAACTCTCGAAAAACCTTAAGAGGTATCAAACTATCTTAACACAAACGTGCTAAGGCACAAAAAGCAAAGGGTTTTAATTGACATCGAACCCTCAAAAAAACCCAATGGGTAAAACAATACATGCTAAGGCATAAAGAAATTTTTACTAAGTATTTAAGACAAAAGGGGAAAATAATTGCCATCTTTTAGAGGCCATATCGGCCTAATCTAAAGAGCCTAAGGGACAATACATTTAGAATTTGAGACCTTGTTCTCACTCAATTCGGACCTAAGGGTTCCACTATTCCGAGGTCGAACAAAGTCGACTTGAATATAGCTCGAAGATTCATCATAAAACCTTAAGGGGTATGTTACTGTAAAGTTCAAAACTTGCCCATTACTTGATAAAAAACCTATGGGTTTGTTTTATTCTAAGTTCAAAATTTACTCGAGCTTAATTATAAAAAAAATGCAGTTATGGCTTCGATCAAGCCATCCAAGATAAAATCTCAAACATATTCCTGAGCTCGGGGATTTACCCTCGCTTAACTAAAAACCTAAGGGTTTGTTCTACTATGAGTTCGAGCTAATGCTCACTCGATTAGTGAAGATGCAACAAAAAAGATTTTCACAAGGCAAAAGCATAGAACATATTTAAACATAAAAACTATAAAGGCATTCAAGAAGAAGTTTTATTTTATATATTGAAGGATATGTACAAAAGACCCATCAAGGTCTTACAAAAGGAAAAAAGAAGCTAAGTCCTAACTACAGTCGGGGCCGACCTCACCTTCGGGAGCATCTTCTCCTTCAGGCCCCTCGTTGGATCCGCCTCGGCTGCCTTCTCCATCATCATCTTCGTCATCAGAGTAGGCAAGCTTCCTGGCTTCGGTTTCGAGCACCTTGGCTCGGGCTATCTCCTCGAAGAAGTCAAAATCTCGAGCATGGATTTCCTCGAGGGTTTCCCTTCGGGATTGACACTTTGCCAAGTTATTGTTCCATTGCTCCCAATCGGAAGCCTCCATAAGCTGCGTTTGAGCAGCCTCAACATCGGCCCGGTACATGGCAATGGACTTGTCCTCCATGACCTTGGTTTTCTCGATCTCCTCCTTGGCCTCAGCAAGCCCGGGTTCGAGCTCCTCAATCCTCTTGGCCTGGGCCGAGCTTTTCTCTTTGATGTCCCGAAGTTGAACCTGGGCCGTTGACAGTTTGGCCGAGGTAGTCTTTTTTCGCAGCCAGGCGGTTCATATTCTCCTTCCACCGATCGTAATCGGCCCTGACCTGGTCGACTTCTCCCCGAAATAGCTCGATCCTTTCGACCTTTTGTTGCAATTGAGATAGTGAAGTATTAGCCTCCACAGTTGGGGCGAGTCAGTACTTTTTCAAAATGATGGTTACCTGCTTATCTAGCTCAGCTTCTTCTGCACGAGCCTTGGACAAATTCGCTTGAAGGTCCTTTATAATTTTGTCTTTTTGGCCACAAAGAAGCTTCAAGGAGTTCCTCTCCTTCGAGACTTTCTGAACCTCGGATTCACACTATCTAAGTTCAGCTCGAAACTTGGCAGATGCCTACACAAAAGGTGAAAAACTGGTGGCTATGGTGCTAACAAGGGTGGCTCAACATGCGGCGATAGAGAGGAGACGAAGAGAGTTGGAGATTTAGAAGTTTAATTAGGGCAAAGTAAAGTTTGATTCACATGTATTTATAGACTCACGACGATGGTTCGGTGGCGCTAGTGACCGTCCGCTAACTGACAGACATTAGTGATTAGGGGAACTGAACCGACGGGACGTTTCAGTCACATCCGTCGCTTACGTCACGAGGACGACCTCATGATCGAGGTTCCAGAAAATAGAGACTCAAACCATTTCTTATCATTTTACTCTAAGAAATGCGGGGATTATCTGTATACGGTTAAAATCGGGTATGTCTGATTTCATAGACACGAGGAACTGCCTCGAGAGTAAGCTCGTAATGGACCAAGCTCGAGCTCGAAGACAGAGTATGAACCACGAAGTCGAAGTGTTCGCTGAAGATCGAGACCGAGCATGACCGGCCTCGAGTGAGGCATAGTAACGGAATGACGAGATATTAGCAACCGATCGAAGATCACGACGGAAACCACGGGGCAGATCAGATCAGGCGGTTATTGACACCAATCGTGGGATTTATTTTCGTTAGTAGAATTGTACCTTATTTAGGATTCCTCTACTATATAAAGAGGACCCCATTCATTTGTAACATCATCACTATTCACTGATAAAGAATACATACTCTGCTCTCTATTTCACTTATTATCCATTATTGTTCAATATTGTTCGTTATTGTTATTGTTATCCAACCTCGAGACCAGGTCGAAAATACTGCTCGAGCACTGGTTTGATTCACTTTACTGTTCAATTTATTCATTTAGTTCATTGTTAATCAATTGGTGTTGAATTAGATCACATATCCTTAAAGCCGCAATACAAATTTAATTGTTACTCGAGTTTTAGGGTAAACAATTATTAATGTTATAATTTTTCAAAAATAGTTAAATATATATATATATATATGAGTGCACCAAAGCTTATATGATGCGTTGGTTATTGCGTGCACCTCTTTAAGTGAGTTCAGGAGTTAAATCTAGTGTTTATTTTGTTATTTTTTTCCTTTATTTTTTTTTTTGAATTTGGCGCACGCAGTAGCGATGGCCAAGTCTGGTGTTGCTTCTTGTGTATTAATTAAGATTTTTTTCTTTTTCTTTCTTTGTTTGGTGCATATTCTTTAAAAAATCTAAAGTCTGACACATTGAGGAGTGTATATTTCCAGATCCGCCCCTCGACGAGACACTTATCTCAGCGCCACGAATCCGAATAAGTTGAAGCATTACCTTACAAATGACAAGGATGGTTAGGGGCTGAATTTTTGTTTTTCACTTTTTTCCTTTAGATATCCCGTATTTAATACAAATAAATCCAACTAATTTAAATTTATGCCGAATGGATTCATAAGGTCATCTCTAACGCTTACTTTTATTTTCTCTTCCAAAATGCAGTAAACTACAAAATGCAATAAAGTTATTTCAATCATTATTTCATTTTTTACTCTAAAAAAATTATTCCATTTTATATTTCTCTCTCTTTTTAATATTATATTATTATCCTTATTTAAATTTTATTTTCTTATTTCTATTAAAGAAAATCTCTCTTTTTTATTTTTTTACATATTCATCACATATAATTTAATATATAATTATTTTATACCATAAATTTTTAAATAATATAATTTGTAAGAAAATATTATAGATTATATTATTAAAGGATAATTCAAAAAAAAGTGAAATAATTGAGATACAAGATAATTCAATACATATTACATTACGGTAAAATTCCTATTAGAATTTGCACCATTCATTTTTTGAGATGACTATATATCTTTTGTACAATTATAACTTATAATATTAACTTACAATTTTACATAATAATAATAATAAATGCACGAAAATTAATTTATCAAAATTATACGCCAAAGTTAAGATATAAAAATAAGATTATAAAAATATTACATAAACATAATTAAGTATATATAAAGAAATAAATTTAAAAAATTAAATAATAAAATAATCATGAATAGTGTCACCTCATATTTAAAGTAACACTATTCATCCCTATTTTGGAGGCAAAAATGAAGGTGCATTGGAGCTTCATTATAGTAAAAAATGTTTCCAATACGAAGAAATGAGGAAGAGTTGGAGATACTCTAAAAGAGAGTAAAATGTTTCATACCAAAAGGTTATTTGTTCTCAAAAGTTTGAATTAGTGTGAACTTGTGAAGTATCAATACGTTCACTGCTTCTACAACCATTAGGTAAACTTAATATAATTATATAATTACAATCAAATCTCTCTATAACAATCTTATTTGTTCTAAATATTTTTGGATATTATAGCGAAGTGTTATTATAAATAATATATATTATAACATAACATATAAATTGATTCCGAAAAAACTTAACTTTTAGAGAAAAGTGTTGTTATATAGGGATGCTGGAATAGAGAGGCCTCACGGTATATAAAAACATTATAAATATATATATATATGCTGTTAGAAGATAGACTCGTGCATGGTTGCACTCAAGTTTCTATTCTTAGATTAATATAAGCTCTCAAGTTGGAGTTTTTTATTGATCGTACTCTTAGTGTATTTTATTAAGAAAAAACAAGAAATTATTATAGAGAGAAAAGGACAAATAATCCTTAAAATGTTTTAACCTTTTCATTTTCTTTTCCTTTTGATGAAAGAAGAATACTTGCCTATTAGAAAATAAATAAAAGTAGCAATCATTCAACATAAGCACTTATAGCTCAAGTGCATTTGAACTATTTTTTATTCGACCGTCTTAATTTAGACAATTAATTAGTGGAAACAGAGCTGCAAGAATACAATTATATATATTGTGGCGAGATGAATATGACTGTTTTATTTTTAATTATAGGTTTAAGATTCGACCTGAGAATAAAAGGAATTATGATAAAATATGCTTCCCCAATGATGGATCTTATACTATATGAATTCAAGATTAATCGAAATATCAAAACTAGTAGCGGACACAGCGTGAGAGACACAAAAAATAGATTGTAACATTACAATCAAGAAGGGTAGATCAAAATCTGAAGGATGATATAATTGTATATTGTTAAAATCGGGCTCGCCCCTTGCGTGACTGATCGAGTGACTCGAATCATATCGAATCGAGGTGTGAAATTATATCGTCAAGTTCGAGACTTCGGGACCGAACAAAATCGAGATCGAGGGAAATTTACTGAGCTGGATAACAGAAGGACGAAATATTTGTGATCGAGCGTAGGTCACGACGAAAATCTCGGCATGTATCAAGGATAGGTCGATTAATTAGCCAATCATGAGATTTTTTACTTCATTTAGAACTGTATCAAGAGTAAGATTCCCTTGCTATATAAAGGGGGTCTGATCATTTGTAAAACATATCACACTTACGTAATACGAAGCAATACAATCTTTTTCTAAACTTTCATTATCTTATTACTCTGTTCTTATATCAGTTGAAACTTCTCTTGGTTTAAGGGTGATCGAACTCGAGGGCCAAGGCTATTCGATAGTTTGATTTGCATTTATTTCTTTTATCATCAATTCCAATATTAATATATTTTTTCAATTTATGCCAAGTTATATCACGTATTTTTAAAATCACATATAAATTTAATTATTATCAGTTTTTATGATAAACAATAATGTTCGAAAACTTTAGAAGATACCAAGGTAGGCCATATGGAACCAATGTACGTAAGCTAGCAAAGTGGAGCGCTTAAAGCCTTGAATTGGAACTGGACATAAAATTAGTGTTGTCATTTCAAGTGACATATAAAGTTTGATCATATCCACATAATTGTGTTATTTCTTTGTCTATATCAATACCTTATCAATGTTTTTCAGTGGTGATAAGTACTAGTTAAATTATGACCCAAAAAAAAAAGCATTATTTAAAGGTTAAATGGATTTTGATGAACTGACTAAGTGTAGCCATCACCAATAATTATGACGAAATGTATAGAACTCTTTTACCGTTAATCAGAGGTCTCGTGTTTGAGCTTTAAAAATAAAAAAATTATAAAAAAGATAATACTTTTAATGGCTTTATGTTGAGCAAATCCTAATTAATCGCATCGCAATATAAATATCAAACACCATAAGGAAAACTAAAAAGAAAAAAAAGAAAGAATAAGAGATGACCGATCAATAACCTATCGAACTTATAGTTGTCAATAGATATACGCATCCATTAGTCTCAACATTAATCACATTTGCCTTTTACAATATTTAAGATAAGATTGACAATCTTTATGATTTTCAACATCATATATACTTGTAAAAGTATTAATCACTAAAAAATAATTAATTTATTCGTGTATTATATAAATAAACATCATACATAAAAGCCTAAATTAAATGGTAGTCTTAGAATGAATAAATAATTTCCATTTTTTGAATAGTGACATGTACCAAGCATAAATTTTTGTTTCTAATTTAGTGAAGGGCAAAATATTCACCAAAAATCATAGTATTCACGAAATTTTTATGTCTGACAATAAAAAATAACTCTAAGTATGATTTATAAGCAATATCGGATTTAACTTTTTAATTACCGGTTCGACATAATCCAGTATTTGGTGTGAATATGAATATCACAAAACAATTTGCGTGCCGTCAACTTCAACTTTTGCTTTCGCTATTTCTTTTTCGTCTTATTCACTCGATAGTTGCATCCAACCTGAAGATCAAGTTGATATTATTTTGTTTTATTTTTTTTGAGTTCGGAGAACTTAATAGTTTTGATTAAAGTTTGTATTTGTATTAAAATATTTATTAAAAATATATCAATTTTTAATTGCATACTTTGTAACTAAGATGAATTGTTATTTTAAAAACAAGTTCAAAACCTATAAACTTTAAATCCCGGCTCTGCCTATACAAATATAAACATTAGAGAGTTTTGTTTAAATAATTTAATCACTAGAGAAAATGCATCTCACTTGGCATTTTTCGAAAAGTCATCCAGTTTTGGTACGAGTCAATTGGTTTTTTGGCTCTTTGCAAATTTATTTTTAATTTTATGATTCTACCTCTTTTTTACATGTGAAAGATTTATTTTTACACGTAAGAGACATGTCTTTTACATATAAGATAGCTAAAAAGATCATTTTCTTAAATTTAAAATTATAAAGGGACATAATGTACAAATAACACCTTTTTGATACGTACGGGGAATATAATATACTTATCAACAAATTGATTTGTCGGTGACTTAAATAGTATTTCTTTTTCCTTGACCTATAATAATCATACTATATTTGTACTCTCCTGAAGAGTATATTGTAGCCATCCAAAACATTTATGCTAAATGTGTAGCGACAAGTATGCATTAATTTCTCCCAACAAATCCGGCATAACCTCACATAATAAAATCTGAAAAGGGGTATATCTTACCCTTATGTAGAGATGGATCCAGTTTAATAGCTATGAGTTCTCGTTAATTCAATAGCTTTTGTCTAAAATTTGCATTTGTATTGAAAGATCCATTAAATTTATAAGAATATTTAGCTTGGAACCCAGTCTATTCATCCATTTAGTATTGTATATTAACTCGAAGTTTTTATAGGAACCCATAAACAAATTCTAGATTCGCCTCTGTTGTCGTGTTGTAACGGTTGTATGCTAAGACAACGACAAGGTGGAACACCTAGGTGGATTTTTAGCATTGTCCTGCTTGGTTCCTTCTTTTGTTAAAAGTAGGGGTGCTTATCGGTAGTGGCGGAGTCAGGATTTCCGCTAAGGGAGTTCAAAAAAGAAAAAAGTTAAAAAAGAATGTAGTTAGTGGGATTGAACCAATGAACTCACAAAAGTTTTAAACCCCTTAACCACTAAGTTATGCTTTTGGTTATATCAAAGGGATTCAATATATAATATATAGAGGTAAAAAATAGATATTGCCTTATATACACAGTGTAATTTTTCGGCGTAGGGGGTTCGGGTGAACCCCCTTCCGCCCCCCTAAATCTGCCCCTGCTTATCGGGAGGACCGCGCGAAAAATTACACTAAACGATTCCTCTTAACGGTTATCGGATTATAAATGTAGTAATCAGCTAGCTATCCAATAAGACAACAGGCGGATTGGTATCAGATTAACAATTATCGGGCGGTTATCGGCTAAACCAAATAAAAAAAATTTAACAGTCATTCAATCAATACCAAGACTACATATACTGTCATTACACATATTGACTAAAAATTGGTAAACCGAAAGCACATTTCAGTAATGAGTCAAACTTTCAAAGGACATTCGTTCATAATCAATCAAAAGGCAAAAACTTCAGCCTTCGCCCTCAAAGCTCAGACGCTTAACTTAGCTAGAAGCTGTAATTCGATTATGTAATATGCATATAGATTAAGGTACAACATGCGGGAAAAATCAATATTCATGTAAAACTGGCAGCCACCAGTAATTGAATCAAGAAGTTGGAAAAATAATATTAATATACAAATAACAATAGGAACGAAAGATAGATAAACAATGGTACTTTATATACATAGAGGTAAAAGTGTAAGTATAAAAATTCTTAACGGATTACGGTTTACCCGATAACAAAATTGAGTAATCCGGCTCCAAATCATTAAGCCGTTAATTATAAAATCTCAATTTGTTCCTTATCCATTATCCCGATAATCTAATACCAATAAATTAATAAACCATTGATTCTGCTAACGATTTCGGTCGGTTTTGAACAACCCTAGTTAAAAGGTGAGCTATTATTTTCTCTGTCTCAAAAATTACGCCGAACTACTAGAATCTCCAACTTGAGAAGTAGGGTTTTGGCAAATAAATTATATATTTATCCAAATGACACTATGGGTTCATCTCGTCTATGACTCGTACAAGAGTTCGCTATTATATTGCTAAAACAATTAACACTGAAAATTTACTGATTTACTGATTAAGTACTAGTTTAAACTTGTTTCTAGTATTCAAAAAATTTGATTATTTTCAGGTAATCACAAATAGTAGAGTGACGCTTTCTCAAATGGCAGAACAACTCCACCTAGCAGCAGAGTCGGGATTTTTTTTACTAAGAGGATTCAAATATAAAGAAGTAATAAATGAAGAAGTTAAAGAGATCCAACATCTACTATATACATAAAAATAACTTTAACTTTTATCTTGGCTCTACAATATAATTTTCTAACAAAAAAGTTCCTATGGAAAGGTAGGTGGGAATACCGTTGAGCAGAGGCGGTCTATGTGTAAAATTAAGGGTCACTGGATTATGTCAATTTCAGTAGAAATCTTATATATGTATAAATGTGTATACCTTAAAAATTATTATATAAATCACATAGCGCCCTGAACACTAAAAGTCTTTAGAGGGTACTGGTTAAGCAGAATAGCAATGGCTCCGTCATGTTAACATTTTGGGTCTACCTCTGCCATTGAGATATCCTTCTATGTTGGGGGAGGGGTTGTGATGACCCAAGGGGTAATCTTGTGTATTAGGACTCTATTTTGCGCTCATTAGCATTAAAAATCTTATTTTACCCTCCTCGATTTGCATGCACAGTCCGGACGTAATTCCAGAAAGACTTTATGTGAAAATTTGAAGAAATAAAAATTCTTCACATTTAAAAATAATTTTAGTTAACTTCGGTCAACGTTTTGAGTAAACGGACCCGGACCCATATTTTAACGCTCCCGGTGAGGTCGTAGATAAATATGGGACCTGGGCGTACGTCCGGAATCGAATTCCGAGGTCCCTAGCTCGAGATATGAATTTTTGACAAAAATTGAATTGCTGAAAATGAATGAATTTAAAGAATTTGCTTAATGTTTGAACTTAATGGTATTGGGTCTGTATTTTGGTTTCAGAGCCTGATACAGGTCCATTATGGTATTTAAACCTTGTCTGTGAAATTTGGTAAGAATCGGAGCTGATTTGATGTGATTCGGACCTTCGGTTGAGAAAATAGCAATTTAAGGCGTTCTTGAGAAATTCATATGTTTTGATGCTAAATTCATAGTTCTAGGTGTTATTTTGGTAATTTGATCGCATGAACAAGTTCGTATGATATTTTTAGACTTGTGTGCATGTTTGGTTTGGAGTCCCGAAGGCTCGGTGAGTTTCGAATAGGCTACCGAGTGGAAAAGACTTAGAAAGAATTGTTGGTGTGTTCAGGTTTGCAGATCTCGCATTTGCGGGTCTAACTTGCTGTGATGACCCAAAGGGATCATCTTGTGATTTAAGATTAAATTCCGGGCTCGTTAGCCTTTAAAATATTATTTTTATTCACCTCGATTAGTGTACGCAGTCCGGGCATGAATCCGGAAAGTCTTTATGTGAAAATATGTGGAATAATAATTTTTGAGAGTTTAATTTGATTTTAGTTGACCTTGGTCAACGTTTTGAGTAAAAAAATTTAGACCCGTGTTCCGACGGTCCTGGGATGTCCGTAATAAAATATGGGACTTGGGCGTATGCCCGGAATCGAATTCCGAGGTCCCTAGCTCCGGAAATAAATTTTTTGATGAAAATTGTTAGACTGAAATTTAAAGGAATTAAATAAATTGATTAATGTTTGAACTCGTTGGAATCGGGCCTGTATTTTGGTTCCGAAGCTGGGTATAGGTTTATTATAATATTTAAGTCATATCTGTGAAATTTGGTGGAAATCGGAGTTTATTAGACGTGATTCGCACATCCGGTTGAGAAGATAGTGAATTTGAAATGTTCTTGAGGAATTCATGATTTTTGATGCTAAATCTGTAGTTTTAGGTGTTATTTTGGTGATTTGATCGCACGAGCAAGTCCGTAGTATGTTTTGGACTTGTGTGCATGTTTGGTTTGGAGCCCCGAGAGCTCGGGAACCATCAGGGCGATGCGCGAGTCGAGTTAACTCTCAACAAGAGCTGCTGGTGCACCAATTCTGGTACGCCCGCACCTGCGAGCCTTGAGCCGCATGTGCAAGCTCGCAGGTGCGAGCTGAAGTCCACAGGTGCGACCAAGACTGGGTTCCCCTACTTCCGCAGATGCAGACTCCTCATCGCAGGAGCGGAACCGCAGAAGCGGAAACCCGTTCGCAGATGCGACCCCAAGGCCCAGTCCTATTCCGCAGAAGCGGACCTCCTATCCACACGTGCGGACGCGCAGATGCGGCCCAAGCACCACAAGTGCGAGGGTCGGGCAGTGAATTCATGTTAATTAGAACTCCGACCCTTTTCTTCTTATTTTCAAGGTGGGAGACCTAGGGCGATTTTTTCAAGGTTTTTTCTTCCAAAATCATAGATAAGTGTTCATTAATTACTTTCTTCCAATTACCCATGGGTTTTCATCAAATTACAACTAAAAATCTAGGGTTTCAAGGTGGAATTGGGGTAGAAACTAGAAATTTCGAAAATTTTGGGAATATGACCTCATATGGGGTTGTATTCCAAAACAAATCATATATCGGGGCTCAGGGGTGAACGGGTAGACGGATTTTGGTCCGGAATTCGAGTTTGGACCAAGCGGGCCCGGGGTCAGTTTTTATTTTTTTTGGGAAAACTTAGGAAAATCATGAGTTTGCATTAAAGTTAATTCCTTTAGCAATAATTAATGATATTGAACTAATTATGATTAGATGCAAGTGGGTTGGAGGTGGGTTCTAAAGGAAAAGTTGTACTTGAGCGGTGAGTAGCCTGCGAAATCGAGGTAAGTGTTGTGTATAACCTTAGATTGAGGGAATAGGTATTGAGTGACTACTTGCTACTCGTTTTGTTGTTGAATACGATGTATAGGTGAGGTGACGAGTACCTATACGTTGTGGTCGAGTCATAACATGCGAGTGAAAGTTAATTCTTGTTATTCTTGCTATCTTAAAGCCTATTATCTATGATTATTGTTGTTAGTGAAATGTTGGAAGATTTGTATCCGGTTCCACCGAGATGGATAACATTGTGAATATTGAGCAGAGATTGAAATGGCAAATGGTGATAGAAACTATGATGAAATACTGATTTCTTGTGAAATTTCTCTTTATATGTTGTTAATGATTCTGTGACTGGTGAGGAAGAGAGTAAAGTACAAAGGGTGATGCCGTGCATAATTTATTTAAATTGTGAAGAAGAGTGTAAAGCACAAAGGGTGATGTCGTACATAATTTATTTAAATTGTGAGGAAGAGTGTAAAGCACGAAGGGTGATGCCGTGCATAATTTATTTAAATTGTGAGGAAGATTGTAAATCAGGAATGGTGATGCCATGCATAATTTATCTATATTGTGAGGTGAGAGTAAAAGCACGAAGGGTGATGTCGTGCATTCTTATTTATAATCTGGTGAAGATGAGAGTAAAAGCACGAAGGGTGATGCCGTGCATTCCTATTTATTATTTGGAAAGGCTGAAAGTAAAAGTACGAAGGGTGATGTGGTGCAAGTTTCCTTTATATTTTAATTGCTTAAATTGTTGTTGATCACTGTCTATTTCTGTCTTATTATTTTTCTCACTCCTTATGTTAAATTCCCCACTGTATGTTTCATTCCCATTATTTGTTGTTTGCTTTTCTTTGATCGTTGTTGTTTCTACTAGCATGATTATACATGTCCAGGTTTTGTTTGTGGTGTCCTGTCTTAACCTCGTCACTACTTTGCCGAGGTTAGGCTCAACGCTTACTAGTACATGGGGTCGGTTATACTGACACTGCACTCTGCACTTCTTGTGCATATTCAGGTTTAGGTCCAAGTTGAGTTCGAGTTAGAGCTGACATTTCCGCACGGAGACACGAGGTAGATCTGCCGACGTCCGCAGATTCCTGGAGTCTCTTCCTTATTATTCAATTGTTGTTTTCTTTAGTTCAAAACAGATATAAATTTTCTTTCAGCCAAATACTTGTAAATTCTTAGTAGTTCGTGAATATTGACTCCAAACCCTGGGTAGCTAGACATTAATATTAGTTTCGTAGTATCGCTTTACTATTTCATTTACTACTTTTGGTATCGTATATTGGATGGTAGCAATATTTCTTATATGTCTTAATTGTTTTAATGTCGTAACACTCTAATGTTGGCTTGCCTAGCAAGTATAGTGTTAGGCTCCATCACGGTCCCGACGGTGGGAAATCGGGTCGTGACAAGTTGGTATCAGAGAACTAGGTTGCCTAGGTCTCACAATTCATGGACAAGCTTAATAGAGTCTGAGGGATCGGTATAGAGACGTCTGTACTTATCTTTCAAAGGCTATAAAATTAGGAATAATTTCACTTTTATTCAACTCTGTCGTGCGATTCTTGTTATCCCAAAACTGATTGAACTCTTCTATTCTAATTCTCTCGCAGATGGCGAGAACACGTATCTCATCTTCCGCTGACCAACATCCGAACCCTCCAGCAACAGCAGCTCCTACAAGGGGCAGAGGCCGAGGCCGTGCCAGAGGCCGAGGTAGGGGCAGGAATCAGCCCAGTGCTCAGGCAGCAACTCCAATTGCGGAGCCCTAGATAGAGCTTGATGAGGGGGATCCAGCTCAGACCGTTCCGGCGGGACCAACTCAGGCCCCAGAGGGGTTTATTGCTACCCCCGTGCTTCAGAATGCCTTGTTCCGACTAGTAGGCTTCTTGGAGAGTGTAGCCCAGACTGGTGCACTCCTCGGGGCAGCAGCCGTATCCCAGGCTGGAGAAGGAGTCCAGACTCCTGCTACCCACACTCCGGAGCAGACTATTCCTCAGATTCAGACCCCAACAGCCCATCTAGTTGGGGTAATTCAACCAGTTGCTGCAGCACTGCTCGCTGATTGGACAACTATGTCCTCCGATGCTTTTTGGAGATTAGACATGTTTATTAAGCTTGTACTTGTTCATTTCAGTGATGACACTTCAGAGGAACCCCTGGAATACCTTGATAGATGTCATGAGGTTCTTCAGAACATGGGTATTTTGGAGATCAATGGGGTCGACTTTGCTGCTTTCCAGATGAACGGTTCTGCCAAGAAATGGTGGAGGGATTATCTATGGACTAGACCATCGAGATCGCCTGCTCTTACTTGGGATCAGTTTTCACACCTCTTCTTGGAGAAGTTTCTACCTATTACTACTAGAGAGGAGCACCGCCGTCAGTTTGAGCATCTCCAGCAGGGCAGTATGACTGTTACGCAGTGTGAGACCTGTTTCGTGGATTTCTCCTGCTATGCTACTCTTTCGCTACCCACAGAGAGCGAGAGGGTTAGGAGATTTATTGAGGGTCTTACTCATCCTATCAGATTGCAGATGGCTAAGGAGACAGGGAGCGAGATATCTTTCTAGGATGCAGACAATGTGGCACAACGAGTTGAGGTAGTTCTTGTATTGGGAGGTCAGGGGTCCGATAAGAGACCTCAATATTTCGGTGGAATCAGCGGTTCCTCATCTAGAGGCGGGGTTTCTTTCAGTAGAGGCCATTCTTCCAGGCCATTCCATTCAGCACTTCAGACATCCGATGGTGCCCCAGGTGGTCGTGGCTCTTACCTGCCTTATTCTGATCAGCTAGCTCGTATCAGTGCACCTCCTCTTCAGAGTTTTCAGGGTGGTTATACAGGTCGACAAGGTCAGTTTGCCGGCTAGAAGTCTCAGCAAGTTAAGTCTTGTTATACTTGTGGTGACCCGAGGCACATTGCTAGATATTTCCCTCGTGTGTCGGGTAGTTCTTAGTATCAGGGTTCTCGTGCTATAGTTCCGGCACCAGCTGCTGCACCACCTGCCCAGCCAACCAGAGGTAGGGGTCAGGTAGCCAAAGGTAGGGGCCAGATTGTTAGAGGTGGAGGACATCCCGCTAGAGGTGGAGGTCCGCCTGTCAGAGGTCGTCCTAGAGACATGGTTCAGGGTGTTGGGCCCCAACCCCGATTGTATGCATTTTCAGCCTGACCTAAGGCAGAGTCCTCCGATGCTGTTATCACAAGTACCATTTCAGTTTCCAATAGAGATGCTTCAGTTATGTTTGATCTGGGGTCTACTTACTCTTATGTGTCATCTTATTTTGCTTCGTATTTAGTTGTGCCCCTCGATTCCTTGAGCGTCCCTGTTTATGTGTCTATGCCCCTGGGCGATGCTATTGTTGTAGATCGTGTGTATCGCTCGTGTGTGGTCGTTATTGAGGGTATTGAGACCAGTGTAGACCTTTTGCTTCTTCATATGGTTGATTTTGATGTCATATTGGGCATGGATTGGACTGTCACGCCAAGACAGTGACCTTAGCTTTGCCGAGGTTACCTCAATTATAGTGGAGAGGGACTCCTGGTCATTCCTCCAGCATGGTTATTTCTTATATGAAGTCTCGGCGTATGGTCGATAATGGGTGTTTGGCCTACTTGGCTCATGTTTGTGATTCTAGTGCTGAGGTTTCTTCTCTAGATTCGGTGCCTGTTGTTCGTGAGTTTTCTGAGGTGTTTCCTGCAGACCTGCCGGGGATGCCACCCGACAGGGATATTGATTTTTTCATTGATGTGGCTCCGGGCACTCATCCCATTTCTATTCCTCCATACTGGATGGCCCCACCAGAGTTGAAAGAAATGAAGTAAAAACTACAAGATTTGCTTGATAAGAGCTTCATTAGACCTAGTGTCTCGCCCTGGGGTGCACCGATTTTGTTCGTGAAGAAGAAGGATGGATCGATAAGGATGTGTATAGATTACCGACAGTTGAACAAAGTCACTATCAAGAACAAGTATCCGTTGCCGAGGATTGATGATTTGTTTGATCAGCTACGGGGTGCCAAAGTGTTTCAAAGATCGATTTGAGATCAGGCTACCATCAGTTAAAGATTAGAGGATCTAATGTCCCTAAGATAGCCTTTCAGACGAGGTATGGGCACTATGAATTTCTGGTGATGTCTTTTGGCTGGACTAATGCCCCAACAAAATGTATGGACTTGATGAATCGTGTGTTCAAGCCTTATCTGGATTCCTTCGTAATTGTGTTTATTGATGACCGCATTCGGGAGTAGCATGAGAAGCACCTTCGGATAGCGCTTCAGACTTTGAGGGACAGTCAGTTATATGCTAAATTTACAAAGTGCGAGTTTTGGTTGGATTCAGTCGCCTTCTTGGGTCACGTCGTATCAGCTGAGGGTATTCAGGTAGATCCTGAGAAGATTGAGGCAGCCAAGAACTGGCCTAGATCCACTTCAGCCACAGAGATCAGGAGCTTCTTGGGTTTGGCGGGTTATTAACATCGGTTTGTGGAGGGGTTTCATATATGGCAGCCCCGATGACTAAGTTGACTCAAAAGGGTGCCCTATTCAAATGGTCGGACGAGTGTGAGGCGAGCTTTCAGAAGCTCAAGACATCCTTGACTTCAACATCGGTGTTGGTGTTGCCATCAGGTTCAGGATCTTTCACGGTATATTGTGATGCATTCCCTCAGAGGCTGGCTAAATACCAAAAGGATGAACAGTACAAGAAGTTCTTGGACAT
>ML430066.1:0-16941 GCA_005239525.1 Nicotiana knightiana | reverse complement strand
TGTGTGCAGATTCAGGTACCGGGGTAGAGCGATAGTTGAGCTACCCCAGTTGGAGCATTGTTCGAAGATTTTGAGGTAGCTGCTCGGCGTCCGCAACCTACTCTTTCTCCTTCCTACTCTGCCATTTTACTTTACTTCCCAGACTTGTTGTAGTAGAGAATTAGTATTATTAGACTGTATCACTTCTTAGATGCTCATGACGGTTGACTCCAGATGTTGGGGCTGTGTTTAGACGTTCTGATCATTTTTATTATTTTGAAATGCTTAAAAGTGGAAATTATTATGAAACATAGGATAATTTATGTATTAAATGGGAACCTTATGATATTTTCAGTAAATTTGGCTAGACTAGTACCACGATAGGCGCCATCACGGCCAGTTTAGATTTGGGGTCGTGACACAAATCCCCCAGAATTGGTAATACAAAGTCATGATCTCTACAATAAAAATACAAGTATAAAAACACGAAATGAAAATACTCTCTGAAAGATAACAACAAAAACTGAAGTGGAAAGAGACGTCACGAACTGCAGTCAGAATGTAGCTCTGCTTCATCTGTCATCAGCTCAATAGCAATCCCAATGTCACGACCCAAAATGATGGGCCATGACGAGTGCCCGAGTCCTACCTGTCGAACACCCCCAAGCATGCGTCTAAGATATGAACATGGATAACATCTGTTGAATTACGAGTAAACCATACATGAGGAAAACCTGTCCAAAAGACATATATACATACACATGCGAAATACGTAGGACGAGCCGTCAAGACTGCTATAGACAGTTATATACCCAAGACTGGAAGCTGACAAAGCCACATACTTCCTAACTATGCATGACTGTACAAACCTCTAACAAAATATACAACTATACAACGACGGGACTAGGCCCCTTCATACACATATATGTAAACAAACATATCGAACCAAAATCCAAAGCAGCTCCAGATCAAATGGAACACACCAACTCTCGCTTGATGATGTTATGTACACCGTCAACTTGTCTACCTGCACCTGAGGGCATGAAACGCAGGCCCCGAGAAATAGGGCTTCAGTACGAATAATGCACTGAGTATGTAAGGCATGAAAATAAGTACATAAAAGACATAGATGAAACATGGAATAAAGAATTCCGCATTTAAGTATAAATAACTTTATAAATCTTGAAACATTTGTAATGTCATGCACGTGCGTATAAATGTCATGTCATGCATAGGTATAGGTTTACATAACATTATCAAGCCTCTGAGGGTATCCCATCATATCATCTCGGCCATTGTGGGTAAAATCATCAACATATATCAGCTGATCAGGTGGTGGTCCATATATAATGTCGTTACCTTTTCCCATATCCTATATGTATAATATACACGTATATAACGCCATATGTACATGTATAAATGAATTAAGTGCATAAAAATTATGTTAATAAGATCAATATACCTTACGGGTAAACTTTATCAACTACGTATTATTCTGAGACCCATGAACAGAAGATATAATAATATGTCACATGGGGAATTAAGAATATAGACACCCCTAGTATTTCTATGAATAGAGTCACTTATGAAAGTTGTACATTTGCTCGTTTCGTTTGTATCATGTGGATCATGTCAAATAGGAAAGAAGGGATAGCCTTAGCATACATGAGCCGATTCTCTTGACAATCTCTCTAACGCACGTCTTTTGCGAAAAACATCTAACATCTGTTCGCATGGCCCTAACGTACAATGATAATGAGATTTCTTAAAATGGTTAGCTTATCCAAGAATAATGTAATGAGATTTCTCAAAATGGTTAGTTTTTTGGTGGGCCTCACTTCCTGTCAGCGCCTATCACACTTGCTACGCAAGCTGACAATCACATAAAAACTCAACATTTGAATAAAATATTTTAATAAAAGACACAATAGAAATATCATATATATATATATATCTGATGTAAATAACTAAAATACTATTATAACCACCCAAAATTTGGTGTCAACATTTAAAGACCCAGTCAGTCGTTTTGAGAATTTGAATTCCTTTTAGCTATTTGATGTCTTGAGCAACATCGTATGATTTATTATTACTTGTGTGAATCGCCAGTTCTAGTTTTCAGGTTATTTCAAAATTGATTTTTAGAATGATTCTCAACTAGGAAGCTTTAAGTTAGGAAAGTTGATCAAGTTTGACTTTCTAGTACATTACCTCGGATTGGAGTTTTGATCATTCCGTTAGGTCTGAATGGTGATTATGGACTTGGGCGTATTCTTGGAGCTGCATTTGGATATTTCTAGAAGGTATCGGTATTATTTGGCAAAAGTCTGACATTTGAAGGGTTGGAATATTCATAAGTATGATATGGAATTGACTTTGATGATATCGGGTTCCGATTGTGGTTTCGAGAACTTTAATAGTTTCATTATTTAAGTTGGGACTTGTGTGCAAAATTTGAGTTCATTCTGAGTAGTTTGATAAAGTTTGGCAGGAGTTTTAAGATTCAAAGTTCATTAAGTTCGATTTGAGGTGCGATGCGTGGTTTTGAAGTTGTAATGCATGATTTGAGGCCTCGTGTAAGTCCGTTATATTATGGGACTTGTTGGTATGTTCGGACAGGATCCCTAGAGGCTCGTGTGAGTTTAAGATCGGTTTGGGTTGTATTGCGCTCGTTTTTGAAGTTTCAACGTCGTTTCTTCAAGCATAAATGGTACCACACTAAGAAAATAAGCTCACATTTCTGTTTTGGTTGAAGAATTGGATCCGTATCGTAATTTTGGAACCATAGCAACTGAAATCATCAAGTTTTGACATCATATGAGGAATATATGGTCATTTTACTAAAAATTTGGTTGCTGGATTTTTTAGATTAATTATGAAATAGTTACTGAATTCGTATCTAAAAATCTACACTATTTCCAAATAGTAAAACCAACATATCTGCTTCATTATAAGGTTAAATGGAGTGATTCAAAAGCTTAAATTGACTGGAATTTCATGAGGAATCCATTGGAGGCATCAAAAGCCAGTTTCAGGATTGTTTGCATAAGAAACAAGGCAAAATAGCTGGACAGAAGCATATAAAATCGAGGGTTTGTTCATTTGATCATATTTTGAGCCGAGGAGCTCGGATTTGGGAGCTTTTGGAGTCGATGTTCACCACATGGATTGGGGTAAGTATTCTATATTCGATTTTGATTTTATTCATGAATTCATCTTCGTCTTTGGCATATGATTGGTGATTTTAAAGTGAAATTTAGGGGGTTTTGTCTAAAATTTCATAAAGTGAATTTAGGGGATTTGAGTGAACTGGTTGGAATCGTAATTTAATGGGTTGTCGGATATTTTGAGTTTCGCCAGATTCCGAGCCGTTCGGAGGTTGGTACGCACGGGATGGCATTTCTAAAGTATTGTTTGGCTTGCTTGGTATTGGATTCGATTTGTTCAAGGTAAGTAACACTTCTAAACTTGCTGCTGAGGGTATGAACCACTAAATATACGTTTTATCTGTTTGGTGTTGAGGTGACACACATGCTAGATGACGGGCGTGTGGGCTTGCACCGTGTAAATTGTGACTCAGTTAATTTTGTGGTACTGTATAGTTACCAAATCTTGTCTTTATCCATGAAATTTCTACGTGCTAGAGTAATTGAGTTGTGATCCATGTTAGAAACCATGTTTAGTCTATATGCTTATTCTGTTGGGACCCACTAAGGTCATTTCTGCCGTTGAGTTATTAGCTTAAATTGTAGTTACATACCCAGTCATATCATTCAATTGCTAATCGTTTGTTATCACATCATGTTATCATGTTTGTGCTGATTGGCATGAGATTTGGGAACCCGAGAGACTAGATAGGTTGATGACAGAGTTGGGGCCTGAGGGCCAGACTATGAGTGATATTGACGGGATCAGGCTACACGCGCGCAACAAGCCATATTGGATTTATATATATTACTATTATATGGATCGGGCTGCACACCGCAGCAGGCCCTATGGTCTTTACATTATAAATGAGATCGGGCTGCACGACGCATCAGGCAATGATGGCTTATATTAGCGCTTGGGCAGGATCCGCCCCTCAGGAGTCAGACGTAGTAAGTACAATTTTTTGTTGATTCATGATGGGATCGGGCTGCGCGCCGTTGCAGGTACCGTACAATGCTAAGTGACTGAGTGTGTGTCACGCCCCAAAACCGAGGGACGAGACCGGCACCTAACCCATGATTCCGGTCAAGCGGACCTGGATTGCCTTTCCTACACAACGCGTTACCGCGTGCACAATATATAAATTTATAATGAAATTACAACCAAATTTCCTTTTTTCCTCTTTTAAAGCTTCAACATTTGAAAATCCAAAATATACAAACTAAGCACAACATTTCCGACACAGAACCAACATTTCGAATAATTACAACTACTACCCAAAATACATACAACCCACACAGTGTCTATGAAGCCTCTAAGAGTACTAGGAGTTTACACAATACTTGCCAGCAACAAGGCCACAACTATACCTTAAAAGACATAAAATACACAAAAGAGATGATATAGACTACACACGGCCCCGAGAGGAAATGGGGCTCACCAAAACTGCTAGAGAGATGAAGAGGAGGCATCACTAACGGCGAACCGAGCTACCTGCTATAGAAACACCTACATCCATATAGAAGATGTAGCGCCCCCGGCAAAAGGGACGTTAGTACCATTGAATAGTACTAGTATGTATAAACAAACATTACTCTATGTAAAATGAACCAATACACATATATGAGCCACTTAAAGAAACCCAAACAAATATTGCACAGAGATACAGAGAATCACGTATGAGGTTTCCACTGTTTCTTATTTCAATTGTTCCCCTGTTGCGGCGCGTAACCCGATCCCACCTTACAATCATATTCCACCCTTATTTCTTCTGTTGTGGCGTGCAACCCGATCCCATCTCACAATCACATTACACCCTTATTACTTCTGTTGCAGCGTGCAACCTGATTCCACCTTACAATTATGTTGCGGCGTGCAACCCGATCCCACCTTACAATCATATTCCACCCTTATTTCTTCTGTTGTGGCGTGCAACCCGATCCCATCTCACAATCACATTACACCCTTATTACTTCTGTTGCAGCGTGCAACCTGATTCCACCTTACAATTATGTTGCGGCGTGCAACCCGATCCCACCTTACAATCATATTCCACCCTTATTTCTTCTGTTGTGGCGTGCAACCCGATCCCATCTCACAATCACATTACACCCTTATTACTTCTGTTGCAGCGTGCAACCTGATTCCACCTTACAATTATGTTGCGGCGTGCAACCCGATCCCACCTTACAATCACATTTCACAGCAACAACCACCAACAATTATATCACAAGGATCTTCATCATGAAGAACACAAGTTCATATTAACCAATAACTATGTGAAATCAAGGCACAATGATTCTTACCAATCAGTAGTTCATATATGGTGTTGCCACAATCATTTAACTCAATAAAATCAGTCCATATTTACTTTCATCATTTGCTACACAACCTTTAACACTTTGATACGTTCAACAATGTGATTAATAGCAACATCAACCAACAATTCAATCACAAAGATTCTCAACGTCAAGGATATTCATTCGTAACAACCAAGTAACCATATGAAATCAAGGCCACATAAATCTTTATCAAACAGTGAGTCATATACAGTATGCCATCAACATATAACTCAATTAGTTTATCCCTTTTTCCTTTCCATTATTTACTACACAACATTTAGCACTTAGATACATTCAACACTTTGTTTCATTATCATTTCTTTTGTTTTGCAGCACATCCTCTCATACTGATGTATTCAACATTTAACGAGCTTTGCACATGATAGAATAAGCACAAAGAATCACCTTTTCGCAAGCTCATATAACATGGTAATCGACTAAGAAATTCAAAGAACAAAGTCTTACAACTCGACACAGCAGGGCAATCAATTCATATATGCTCAAGAAAGAATTTCATACCGAGTGCTCGGACACCAACAAAACGACTCTACAAGGATTAAAGTTAGCCATACATACCTTGAATCGGAATTCCCCTTTAATTTTCTACCACAATTCACCGGACCTTCTAGCACCTTCAATCTAGTTCACAATGTGGCATAATTGAACTTAGAATTAGGAATAATGATCATTTCTTATTCTATCAAACACTAGGTGTTCTCTTCGGTTAAATGGCCTCTTTTTAGTGAAAGATTACTCTAACCCCTTTCCTTTTACTAGATTATGACTAGTTGGTTACATGCATGCAAGACTCCTACCCCCATCTTCATGAACTCACCTAACCATGTTTCATTTTAACAAAATCTGGAAATTAAGGTTGATGGGGTAGAAGCTTACCTCTTATGGTTAAGAAAATGGTGTTATACTTGATTAGTTCCAAGCTTGAGTGATGAAGGAGGATCACTTTGATGAAGTTGGGACTTTCTCTCTCTAGAACTCTCTCTTCCCTCTCTCTATTTTGTTCAGAAAATCTTTAAAATGGAAGGGGGTAAGTGTTTTAATGAACTGGGGGTCGAGTATAAAATTAGAATTTTAACAGTCCCGAAACCAAAATGCAGTCAGGAATGCGATCACATTCCTTCTATGCGGTCCGCATTCCTGTCGCATAAATGGCCCTGAAATGGCCAAAAAGAAAAGTAGACTGCCCAGGTATCCCTACGCAAAAATCAAGGTGCAAGAATGCAACAACTATGCGGCCCGTGTTCGTGTAATGCGATCGCATTCTAGGCCGCATAGTTGTCCTCAAAATGGACAACAAACTGTCCAAGTATGCGACCACTATGCGGTCCGCATACCTGATCTGCGATCGCATAGTGGACTGCAGACCTGCGTAAATCTGAAAAATTATATCTTTTAAGTCCCGGGGTACTTTTTACTCAAAAAGGGTCCGTTTTAAGAATTTCTACAGTTATAACAACACGGGACCTATGTGGGCATTATTTTTATCCTTGAAATTTTACGGGTCTTTACATTCTCCCCCACTTAAAATCATTCGTCCTCGAATGAGGATCAGGGAATCACTAGAGTAGGAAAAACACAAAATAAGCCAACCCCCAAATTTTTATTAACTCTGGTATTTCCTGAAAATTTCGCCAGACTTTCCTTTGTAATTAGGCCTATCTATCTGTCAGAGATCCCCCGAAACACATGTTTAACCAATTCCACACATTATCAGTTACTCTATCAACTTACACATAATCCGGTCATTTCAACAAGCTACATATAATTCAATTACTTCCACAAGCCTCACATAGTTCAGTTAACTCCACAAATTTGCATATCATTTAACTATCACATGAATTGCACATAATTTACCTTACTTCAAGAAGTTGCACATTACAAAATTATTACAACATACAAAAATATGGCACAACTTGAGAAGTTACAATAGTAGGGCAACTAGGGGGGGGGGGGATGGGGTGCTTTTGCACAAAATTTGACACAATATATAATTTCTTAGGAATGACAATTTTCAAACCATTACCGGACTTAGTCAAACAAATGGGGATATTTCCCTTTCATTTCATTTCATTTCCACTTCCCACATAGCTTCTTCGACTTGTTGACTTCGCCATAACACTTTAACAAAAGCAATCTCTTTGTTCCTCAATCTACGGACTTGCATATCAAGAATAACAACTTAAACCTCTTCATATGACAATCCTTCATTAATTTCAACCGTCTTAACCGGCACAATGGCGGATGGATCCCCAATCACCTTCTTCAACATGGACACATGAAACACTGGGTGTACTAATGACATCTCAGGGGGCAATTCCAACCTATAAGCCATCTGTCCTATCCTTTGAGCAATCCTATATGGCCCGACATACCTTGGGCTCAATTTCCCTTTCTTCCCAAACCGCATCACTCCCCTCATGGGAGACACCTTCAAGAATACCCAATCATCTACTTGAAAATCCAAATCTCTTCGACGAACGTCCGCATAGGATTTCTGACGACTCTGAGCAGTCTTCATCCTTTCCTGAATGACTTTAACTTTTTCCATAGCTTGGTGCACAATATCCGGTCCTAGAAGTTCCGTCTCGCCGACCTCGAACCATCCAATCTGAGACCTACACCTCCTTCCATACAATGCCTCAAATGGGGCCTTCTGAGTACTAGCATGGAAATTGTTATTATAAGCAAATTCTATAAGCGGCAAGTGATCATCCCTGCTACCCTTGAAATCTAATACACAAGCCCGTAACATATCTTCAAGCGTCTGAATGGTCTGCTCTGCCTGCTCATCAGTCTGTGGATGGAATGCTGTGCTGAGATTTACCTGCGTACCCAAACTTTGCTGAAATTTCTTCCAAAAGTTAGCTGTGAACTAGGCTCCTCGATCAGAGATAATAGATACTGGAGTTCCATGGAGCTTGATTATTTCTTTGATATATTATTGAGCGTACTTTTCTGCAGTATCGGTGGACTTGACTGACAAGAAATGTGCCGACTTCGTGAGCCGATCCACTATTACCCAAACTGAGTCGAACCTACGTGGGGTGCAAAAAGTCTATATTGATCATTTCCCATTTCCACGTTGGTATTTCCATGAGCTGTGCCAACCCACCGGGCCTCTGATGCTCGGTCTTCACGTGCTGATAATTCAGACACCTAACCACAAAGTCCGCCACACCCCTCTTCACACCATTCCACCAATAAATCTCTTTGAGATCATGATACATCTTCGTAGAACCTGGGTGTACTGAATACTTGGAATTGTGAGCGTCTGCCATTACCCTTTCCCGATGATCATCCACCTCCGGAACACATAGCCTCCCTTGGCACCGCAAAACACCGTCATCATTGACGAGTGAAAATGCTGTAGTCTTATGATCCAGAATTGCCTCTCTCAACTGTACCAATGCTGGTCTCTAAATTGTTTTTCCTTGATTTCCGTTACAAGGGAAGATTCTGCTCCATTACGCACCACGACATCCCCTTCGTCTGAGGTCGGACAACAGACCCCTAGACTAGCCAACTGATAAACCTCCCGAGCCAAAGGCCCCTGACCTGCTTCCTATGAGCCAAGCTACCCATGGATTTCCGAGTAAGAGCGTCGGCTACCACATTCACCTTTCCTGGATGGTACAAAATATTCATATCATAATCCTTGAACAATTCTAACCACCTCCGCTGCCTTAAGTTCAACTCCTTTTGTTTGGTTAAATATTGATGACTCTTGTGGTTTGTGAACACGTCCACATGGACCCCATAAAGATAATGCCGCCAGATCTTTAATGCAAACACAACCGCCGCGATCTCCAAATCATGCGTCAGATAATTCTTCTCGTGATTCTTGAGCTGTCTTGAAGCATACGCTATTACCTTACCACATTGCATCAACACACACCCCAAACCAACCCTTGAAGCATCACAATAAACAACAAATCCCTCTGTACCCTCTGGAAAGGTCAACACCGGCGCCGTAGTCAATCTCAATTTCAATTCCTGAAAACTCTTTTCACAAGCATCAGACCACTGGAAGTTAACCGCCTTCTACGTCAGCTTAGTCAATGGGGAGGCGAGGGTAGAGAATCCCTCCACTAATCTTCGATAATACCTAACTAGACCCAGGAAATTGCGAATCTCCGTTGGGGTCGTCGGTCTAGGCCAATCCTTTACCGCTGCAATCTTTTGGGGATCAACCCAAAATCCCTTCCCTGGAAAAAACATGGCCCAAAAAGGTGATTGATTCTAGCCCAATTCACATTTTGAAAACTTTGCATACAACTGGTGCTGATGAAGAGTCTGCAGAGCTGCCCTAAGGTGAGTAGCATGATCTTCCTGACTTCGCGAATAAACAAGGATATCGTCAATGAAGACAATCACAAAGGAGTCAAGAAACGGTTTGAAAACCCGACTTGTAAGATCCATAAAAGCTGCTGGGGCGTTGGTTAGCCCAAAAGACATTACCAGAAATTCGAAGTGCCCATATCGAGTCCTGAACGCTCTCTTACGAATATCCTGCTCCCTGGTCTTTAACTGGTGATACCCGGACCACAAATCAATCTTTGAGAAGAACTTATGGGTATTTGTTTTTGATGATGACCTTGTTGAGCTGCCGATAATCAATACACATCCGAAGCGATCCGTCTTTCTTTCTGACAAAAAGAACCGGTGCGCCCCAAGGCGACACACACGGCCGTATGAAACCCTTTTCTAATAGATCTTTGAATTGCTCTTTTCACTCTCTCAATTCTGCTGGCGCCATTCGGTAAGGTGGAATAGGTATTGGCTGCGTATCTGGCAATACATCAATCCCGAAATCGATCTCTCTATCTCGTAGAATCCCATGAAGCTCGTCCGAAAATACTTCAAGAAATTCATTCATAACAGGCACAGATTCGTCAGCGGTCACCTCTGAAATGGTGTCCGCAACCCGGACCAAATGGTAGATGCACCCTTTTCTAATCATCTTTGAGGCTTTAAGGTAGGAAATAAATCCACCTCTTGGCAACAACATTATTCCCCTCCCACTCGATAACTGATTCATTAGGAAACTCGAGCCTCATAATTCTGGTTCGGCAGTCGAGTTTAGCTAAGTACGAATAGAGCCAATCCATCCCCATAATTACGTCAAAATCTATCATTTCTAATTCAATAAGATCAGCCGTGGTATCCCGACCACACACCGTGACAACACAATTCCTATAGACTCGCACGGTCGTAATAGAATCACCAACCAGAGTCGACATAGAGAACGACTCGTGAAGTTGTTCGGATTCTATCCCAAAACTTGAAGCAATAAATGGAGTAACATATGACAAAGAAGACCCGGGATCAATAAGAGCATAAACATCATGTGACTGAGCAGTCTAAATACATGTGACAACATCTGGAGAAGCCTCCGCACTCTGGCAACCACTTAAAGCATAGAACGGACTGGGTCCCCCTCGACCCCGGACTCCACCCCTTGTTGCACTGCACCCTACTGGAGCTGGAGGGCGTGCTGAAGATGTAGCGGCTGAAGAACTGGATGGCTGAGCAGTGCCCCTACCCGTGCCCAGACGGGGTGCACGATAGTCTCGCTGAACGTGGACTCTCACTCCACACCTATAGCATACTGGTATGTCCAAGTAACAGGGTTCAGAATGAAACCTCCCACACTTAAGGCATGGGGCCCTCCGCTGCTGTTGGAACCTCTCACCTGAACGACCCGACTGATGGAACCTCCTGCTGTTTGAACCTGGTCCAACGCGACCCCCCTGCTGATAATTGTGCCCTGGTGGCGACGGACAGGCTGAGGACTGAGCATAGGACTGAGATGGACCCGATGACCCTCCCTCAAGGACTAATCTCCCCCCTCCAACTAAACTCCCAGGGTTGCCCGCCGACCGGGCCCTACTACTACTCTCTCTCTCCATTCTCATTTTTAATTTCCGAGCCTCCGTGGCCTGGGCAAATCCTACAATCTTCCCGTAGATCATATCTGAATGCAGAACAGCTGTGGCAGCTTCATTAATAACCAAGGGACCAAGGCCCTGAACAAACCGACGAACTCTAGCCTCCATAGTAGACACCATGTGAATAGCATATTTGGACAAGCGCACGAACTCCATATGATACTCCCACACACTCATGTTACCCTGCTTGAGGGCCTCAAACTCTGTAGCACGGGCTGCCATAATCTCGGCAGGCAAGAAATGATCCATAAAAGCATCCACAAACTCCTCCCACCTCGCCGGAGGGCTCCCTAGTATGCCGCTCCCTTCAAATGATAGGAAGATAACTCAACCCCCCCTATGTCTTAGCATCCCTCATAACTCGGAGGGTCTTGCACATCTCATCAATGAACTCCTGAGGATCAGTCTCTGGGTCAGTGCCTGTGAACTCTGGAGGGGCTAACCGCAGAAACTAGGTGACCCTGGAACCTGAAGAATCCCCTTGCTCGCTAGAGGATGCAGCGTCAGCATGTGATCTTTGGGCTTGGGAGGCCACTGGCCGAGTCAACATCTGAATAGCTCCCCTAAGGTCCCCATAAGAAATACTGGGACTGGAAGCTGGGACTGAGGAAGGGTCAGGAACATCAGTGGGAGGGACTGTAGTACCCTCCACTGGAGCAGGAATAGGAATATCCTGTCCTGGGATGGAAGAGTCAGGCAAATTCCGGGTCAGGGAATCATTCTCACCCGCACAATTAGATAAAGAATTCATGGCCATCCTTAGGGTGACAATGGCTTCTAGGCTGAGTCGGGCTCTCTTCTTAGGTGCCATTTACCGAAAATTGAAACAATGCACGAGTTAGAGATAGACAACCTCATCTTTCACCACATCGAACGATATAGAATAGCAATAAAAGGGTACTTTACTAAATGTCCATGCAACCCCCTAATTATAGATGTAGTCGACAACACACCGATAAGAAGGGCTCTACTAGACACGGCTTCGGGACATCCTAGGACACTTTTAAAACCTTAGGCTCTGATACCAAGTTTGTCACGCCCCAAAACCGAGGGACGATACCGGCACCTAACCGAATGATTCCGGTCAAGCGGACCTGGATTGCCATTCCTACCCAGTGCGTTACCCCATGCACAATATACTAATTTATAATGAATTTACAACCAAATTTCCATTTTTCCTCTTTTAAAGCTTCAACATTCGAAAATCCAAAACATACAAACTAAGAACAACATTTCCGACACGGAACCAAGATAACGAATAATTACAACTACTACCCAAAATACATAAAACCCACACAGTGTCTACATAGCCTCTAAGAGTACTAGGAGTTTACACAATACTTGCCGGCAACAAGGCCCCGGCTATACCTTAAAAGACATAAAATATACAAAAGAGATGAATAGACTACACACCACCCCGAGAGGAAATGGGGCTCACCAGAACTGCTAGAGAGATGAAGAGGAGGCACCACTAATGGCGAACCTAGCTACCTGCTATAGAAACACCTACATCCATATAGAAGATGTAGCGCCCCCGGCAAAATGGACGTTAGTACCATTGAATAGTACTAGTACGTATAAACAAACATTACTCTATGTAAAATCAAGCAATACACATATATGAGGCAGTTAAAGAAACCCAAACAAATATTGCACAGAGATATAGAGAATCACAAATGAGGTTTCCACAATTTCTTATTTCAATTGTTCCCCTGTTGCGGCGCGCAAACCGATCCCACCTTACAATCATATTACACCCTTATTTCTTCTGTTGCGGCGTGCAACCCGATCCCATCTCACAATCATATTACACCCTTATTACTTTTGTTGCGGCGTGCAACCCGATCCCACCTTACAATTCTGTTTCGGTGTGCAACCCGATCCCACCTTACAATTCTGTTGCATCATGCAACCCGATCCCACCTTACAATTCTATTGCGGCGTGCAATTCGATCCCACCTTACAATCACATTTCACAGAAACAACCACCAACAATTATATCACAAGGATCTTCATCATGAAGAACATAAGTTCATATCAACCAATAACTATGTGAAATCAACGCACAATGATTCTTACAAATCAGTAATTCATATATGGTGTTGCCACAATCATTTAACTCAATAAAATTAGTCCATATTTACTTTCATCATTTGCTACACAACCTTTAGCACTTTGATACGTTCAACAATGTATTAATAGCAACATCAACCAACAATTCAATCAAAAAGATTCTCAACGTCAAGGATATTCATTCGTAACAACCAAGTAACCATATGAAATCAAAGCCACATAAATCTTTATCAAATAGTGAGTAATATACAGTACGCCATCAACACAGAGCTCAATTAGTTTATCCCTGTTTCCTTTCCATTATTTACTACACAACATTTAGCACTTAGATACATTCAACACTTTGTTTCATTATCATTTCTTTTGTTTTGCAGCACATGTCATACCGATGTATTCAACATTTAACGAGCTTTGCACATGATAGAATAAGCACAAATAATCACCTTTACGCAAGCTCTTATAACATGGTAATTGACTAAGAAATTCAAAGAACGAAGTCTTACACCTCGACACAACAGGGCAATCAATTCACATATGCTCAAGCAAGAATTTCATACCGAGGGCTCGGACACCAACAAGATGACTCTACAAGAATTAAAGTTAGCCATACATACCTTGAATCGGAATTCCCCTTTAATTTTCTACTACAATTCACCGGACCTTCTAGCACCTTCAATCTAGTTCACAATGTGGCATAATTGAACTTAGAATTAGGAATAATGATCATGTCTTGAACTCACTTGAGCATTCTATTAAACACTAGGTGTTCCCTTAGGTTAAATGGCCTCTTTTTAGTGAAAGGTTACTCTAACCCATTTCCTTTTACTAGATTATGACTAGTTGGTTACATGCATGCAAGACTCCTACCCCCATCTTCATGAACTCACCTAACCATGTTTCATGCTAACAAAATATGAAAATTAAGGTTGATGGGGTAGAAGCTTACCTCTTATGGTGAAGAAAATGGTGTCCTACTTGATTAGTTCCAAGCTTGAGTGATGAAGGAGGATCACTTTGATGATGTTGTGACTTTCTCTCTCTAGAACTCTCTCTTCCCTATCTCTATTTTGTTCAGAAAATCTTTAAAATGGAAGGGGGTAAGTGTTTTAATGAACTGGGGGTCGGGTATAAAATTCGAGTTTTAATAGTCCCGAAACAGAAATGCGGTCAGGAATGCGATCGCATTCCTGCTATGCGGTCCACATTCTTGTCGCATAAATGGCCCTCAAATGGGCCACAATGAAAAGTAGACTGCCCAGGTATGCAACCATTATGCGGTCCGCATACCTGTTATGCGATCGCATAACTCCCTACGCAAAAATCAAGGTGCAAGAATGCGACAACTATGCGGCCCGCATTTGTGAAATGCGATTGCATTTTAGGCTGCATAGTTGTCCTCAAAATGGACAGCAAACTGTCCAAGTATGCGACCACTGTGTTGTCCGCAGACCTGATCTGCGATCGCATAGTGGACCGCAGACCTGCGCAAATCTGGAAAATTTTATTTTTTAAGTCCCAGGGTACTTTTTTTTCAAAAAGTGTCCGTTTTAAGAATTTCTACAGTTATAACAACACGGGGACCTATTTGGGCATTATTTCTAGCCATGAAATTTTACGGGTCTTTACAGTGTGCTGGATGATTGGGATTGATGAGTGATAGTGCGAGAGTTGAACATTGTGATGCATTGTATTGACATGTATACTTGAAATAAAGGCATATAGATGCATTTCCTCATGCTACATGGTTTTGTGACATTCAAGATTTCACACGAACATTGGCATGTAGGCATAGAGATGTACTTACCTTATGCTATCCGAAATTGAAACATCTTATCTGTTGTTGAAGGTTTTTGGGAAAAAACGCAGATTTATGACTTATTCATATTTTGGGATTTTGGGGAAAGATTTTGGTTTTACTGTTATACTTGAAAAGTATGTCTATCTTCTTTAACAGTGAACGAGCTTAGCATCTGTAACGACCCGACCAGTCATTTTGAGAATTTAAGCTCTGTTGGGTGGCATAAGGTCTTGAACAGCTTTACATTGTGTATATCGACATGTGTGCACGGTTGGATTCGGTTACCGGATGGTTCAAAGTTGAATTGGAAGAAGGATTATAGTTTTGAAAGCTTAAGTAGTGAAAATTTGACCAGAATTAGAATTTTAAGTGAACGGCTACGGAATGAGTTATATTAGATTTCAACAGCTCTGTGTGGTGATTTTGGACTTAAGTGCACATTCGGATTCGAATTCGGAGGTCTGTGGTAGAATTAGGCTTGAATATGCGAAATTGGATAATTGGCGATTTCCGGTCGGCAACGGAAAATTAGATATAGGGGTCGGAATGCAATTTCGAAAGTAGGAATAGGCTCGTAGTGTCAGGTTTGACATGTGTGCAAAAATTCAAGTAATTTGGCCGTGGTTTGATTGGTTTCGGCATCTTAGCGAATTTTTAAAGTTTAGAAATTCTTAGGCTTGAATCCGAGGTTGATCGGTGTTTTGATGTTGTTTTGGGGGTTCTGAAGGTTCGACTAAGTTCTTGTATTAAAATGTGACCTATTGCTGTAATTGGTTGAGGTCCTGAGGGACTCGACATGATTTCGGATGGTTAACAGGAAGGTTGAAGTTTGAAAATGCAGCTGGTGATGTTGTTCTGGTGTGGTCGCACCTGCGGATAGGGAACCACAGGTACGAGCTTCACAGGTGTGAAAAGCGGCCGCAGGTGTGAGAGGAAGCGGACAAGGCAGCCTCCGCAGGTGTGGAATATTGGAGCGCACGTGCAGTTCACACAGAAGCGATTTATTGGGCGCAGGAGCAAGAAGGAGCGCATGTGCGGTTGGACTCACGCACCTGCAGTTGCCAAGATGCGGCTAAGTGGTCGCAGGTGCGGACGTCCTAGGCAGATTCTTATAAATGAGGGTTAGCCATTTTCTTCACATTTTGAGATTTGAACTTCGGATTAGGGAGCGATTTTTGGGGATTTTCAAGCTAATCGAGTGGGTAAGTGTTCCTCACTTAGAACTAAATATATTCCATGAATTTCTACTTGTTTTTATCATTTAAATTGTGTCTTTAGTTAGGGAAAATGTTGGTTTTTGAAGAAAATGTTCAAAACGAAATTTCATGATTTGAGGGACGAAATGGTATCGGAATTTGGTAATATGGTTGAACTCATACTAGAATGGGTATTCGGATTTTGTAAAAATTTGTCAGGTTCCGAGATGCGGACCAGGGGGACGACTTTTGGGACTGATCTTTAGAATTTGTAAAAGATTGAAGATTTATCCGGGATAGTTCCTTATAAGTTTTATGTGTGTTTTGAAGTTGTTCTAGTTTGTTTTGAGCCGTCCGAAGGCCTATTCGCCGAGGAGTCCCTTTTAGAGTACCGGGTTGTCGTCTTTGAGGTAAGTATCTTGCCTAACCTTGTGGGGGGG
>ML430063.1:2899-14563 GCA_005239525.1 Nicotiana knightiana | reverse complement strand
GAAGCTTAGAGAAAAGCTTAAAGAACATACAGGGTTTGAGTGGTTAGAAGAGTCTCTCCTACTCCAATTTATGCATGTTTCCACATGTTCACCTGCTAGTTGGTTTCAAGACGCCAAAGTTTGAAAAATATGACGGGCACGGAGACCCGATGGCTCACTTGAAACGATATTGTAACCAGCTGAGGGGTGTTGATGGAAAAGAAGAGTTGCTGATGGCCTATTTCGGAGAAAGACTTACCGGGATCGCTTCTGAATGATATATGGATCAAGAAATTACTCATTGCATATGTGGGACGATTTGGCCCGAGACTTTGTTCGCCAGTTCCAGTATAATCTGGACATTGCTCCTGACAGGAACTCTTTTTCCAATTTAAAAAAGAAAACTGTGGAAAGCTTTTGCGAATACGCTATCAAATGGTGTGAGCAAGCTGCCAGGTTAAAGCCTCCCATGGACGAAACAGAAATGGTTACGGTATTCCTACAGGCCCAAGAGCCTGACTACTTCCAAAACATGATGCCTGCTATGGGTAGACCGTTCGCCGAGGCTATCAAAATTGGGAGATGGTAGAAAAAGGTCTGGAAACGGGCTGAATCTTGAGTCAAGATGCTTTTAAGGTTGCATCACAGGCCGTTAAGAATGGTTCGAAGGGTTTGATGAATAGAAGCGAGATAGAAGAGGGAGCTATGATGGCTTCGAGCTCGAAGGGGGCCCGCAGGGCATTCAACCAATCGTACATGCTTCCTATCGTCCCACAAGACTATTATCCCTATCAAGATGATGTTTCATATGCCATGGCACCGCCTCCCTATGCGGTAATGAACGCGCAATCTTATACGCGACCACATCATTATACCCGAAACTGAGCTCCACCTCCCATAAATGCCCATCGTTACCAAGCTCCATATAATACCCAACCAAATGTTCCCCAATACAATCCTTGACCAAGAGAGCCTTTCAAATAGAATCAGTTCACCCCTATTGGCGAATCGTACTCTAGCTTGTTCCAAAAATTGGTCAACATAGGTCTGCTACAGCCAGTGGCCCCAAACCGGCCAAACCCCGAGTCCCCCTCGCATCAGGCTGATGCTAGATGTGAATACCACTCTGGGGCAATGGGACATGACACTGAATATTGTTGGACTCTTAAAATAGCAGTGGAAGATCTCATCGAGGTCCAAGCAATAGTGCTTGGAGATGAATAAGACCCCACTATGATGAATAACCCCATGTCTGCTCACACTCGGCCGGTAGTCTAAATGATTTGTAAAGATGAAGACTTTGATCCGGCACTGAAGGCCATTGCAGCCATTGCTAAGACAGAAGAAAAGCCAAAAAAATGATCGCCAAGCCCGAAAATTCCCCCATCAGACGGGAGCCTCGGTAGCCAGTCTTGCTATCCTTTCTGCATCCGGATTATCTCAGGGTGTGATTTGGATGTTTTACTGTCTTACTTTCGGACGTAAACCCTTCTATCTTTAAACTCCAAAATAATAAATAAAAAAAAATCAAATGGAATTAATATTTTATTTTTCTAAGAATGTCTCTTTTCTTAATCTTGTCTCTTTTCTTGCCCTACTTTTGATTCTGTTTAAATGCAGATTTCAATAATATGACATGCTTGCAGACTTCATGCCCGGATCTTAAAATGCTGTCAGACTTCAAAATAATGAATCAAGAATCAGAATGCAAATGAAGTTATGTCAAGGAGATAAAACAATAATTCGGAACAGCCAAAGGAAAATTGGTTCAGATTGGAAAGATCCATACATTAGTACAAGAGTACTGACGAAATAGTGTGTTTGTACTTGGGGTACATCGAAGGAAATGTCCCTGAAATAATTATCAATGTAGATGTAGTCAAAAGATCCTAAAACATTGTCAGACTTCGAAATGATGAATCAAGAATGTAAATGAAGTTTTGTCAAGGAAATAAAATAATGAATCGGAACAGCCAACAGAAAATTGGTTCAGAATGGAAAGGTCCATACATTACTACAAGACTACTGCCAAAAGGTGCATTTGTAGTTGGGGTACATCGGAGAAAGATTCATCCCCAGCAGAGTCGCCAGAGCTATCACACCTCCTTTTTTCGCTACCCCTCATTAATGAAGGGTAATAAAGGAGTTTTTTCACTTTAAGTGACATAATCGAATTTGGGATTATTTATTTATTTTCAGAGTCGCTATCCGGATTTTTGATGATGCTCCGGGACATCGTTTTATTTTTTGAAAACCCGAAACCGAGGAAATTTTTTACTCTGTTTTGATTTGTCTGCGACCAGAAATCCGAGTAAGGAATTCTGTTAACCTGGGAGAATGTGTTAGGCATTCCTGAGTTCCGTGGTTCTAGCACGGTCGCTTAGCTATTAATATTTTGGCCTAAATTATCTGGTTATTTACATGTTTTAGCCTATTGTGCATTTAGCCTTTTTAATTACTTTTAATATTTTATGGAATTGTTCTGAAACAAGTCACGATGTTGTGCACTTGTTATTTTTGGACACATTGTAAACACGCCACATGAATTGCACCCGCAATTTACAACGCGTGATTATTATTATAGTTTTAAGTTAGAGTTGGGGAATGAGTTGCCACGCCCGATTGTATATTATATATCATGAATATGACACGGGGGCCTNTAGTTTTAAGTTAGAGTCGAGGAATGAGTTGCCACGCCCGATTGTATATTATATATCATGAATATGCCACGGGGGCCGTGCCCATAATCACGATGATTTAATAGCTTATTTAAAGCAAACTATTAATGTTCGAGGGTTGATTAATTTCCTAAAGTTTGATATTAAGCACGAAGTGTCCAGAATGTATGAAATCTATTTTTGTTATGGAATTTGCTAAGGAAATTGAAAGGATACACTAAATTTATTTTTTATGATACGACAAGGAACAATGCAGCTAATCACAAGTTACTTTGGAGATTAACACATGATTGACAGGATTCTAAAAAAGAAACAACACTGAATCAATGATCGTAGTTTTCAACATTGTTATATCAGCTAATTAAGTTGCATCTCATAAACAAATTACAAAAAAATTCTCTCATATTCAAATTAGCATGCACTGACCCAACAAAACTCGAGAATAATCTGGACTTCCTGTTTGGGAATCTGAAATTACATTTTTAACCAATAGAACTAAATTTATGATTTTACACCATCCATACAGTAGTTAAGAATATTTGCAATCAACACATCCCATAAACCAGATGCAAACAAACAGACTGGCATGGTAATCCCTTTTAGACTGAATTTAACTTTCCAACAGGTAACTTATAGTGAATTTAATCATAATAACCAATAAATTTCAATAAAGAGGAATAGATTACCTCCCTTCAAAAACCATCAATCTACAACATGAATAATCTCTTGATCTACATCAAGTTAAAAGCTCTAAGATTGAGGAATACCTTAAACAAATGAATAAGGAAGAGAATCAACGGAGAAACAGTGGTGAATTCAGTGGAAACAACAGATTCCAATCGAGCGAAAGAGTTCCATGGCTCCAAACTCTTTAAATCCCAGAAAATATCGATTAACCAGTGGAGAAAACCAATCGACTTTTGAATCTCTCTGTATTATGGAGATTTTCAGTTTTATAAGAGTTGCACGAGTGTATTTTTGAGAGGGAATGCAGAGTGAAGCGCGTCTGTATGTGTATGATACTGAACTCCCGGCTGCCTTTTTGAGTGAAACGGAATGGGTGAGTGTAGGAGGAGATGGAGATGTCCGCTAGGGTTAGCATAAAGGGGGAGGTCCAATTTTCTGTCTCTTGCGGTCAGGTAGGTGAAGCTTGGAGATTGAAAGCTTTTTTCATGGTGGGTGGCTGGCTAGGCCAGTGTGTTTGGAGATAAGTCTGATCTTGGTGATGAGCGACGAGGAAGAAGAAGGGGAGGGGGGAAATGGCGTTGTAGGGATAGGAAGATCTATGTTTTGATTTTAAGGTCTTGGGGCATTTAAGTGAGGGGGATGGTTATTGAGCCGGACCGGGTCGGGAAGGTGGGGATTTGGGTTAGGGCGGATTAGTAGGAAATTTGGCCATGAAAATTGGTCCATTCCGAATTTAGCCTTAACAGCATTATCTTCTTTTTATGCTTTTGTAGAATTAGCCACTTTAGACTCAAATTTAATTTAAATCTATTTCTTGGCTAGCCTATGTATTTATTTTATCTAATGATGGACTAGTGCAACTAATTAATTAATTAACCTACGAATGCATTTTTGATTTTTCGAAGATGCATTTAATAATGTAACTAAATCCTAAAAATGCAGTTTAAACCTAAAATGGTAGGAAATGAAAATGTGACAACTTTTAATAATTTTTTTCTATAATTTTAAAGTATTAAACATGCATGAAATGCAACTAAATAAAGAAAAGTTCCTAAAATTCAATAAAAATTATTTTTGATTATTTTTAGGAGCAATTTCCATGCAGGGCAAAAATTGGGTGTTCACACATCCCATTTTGAAGTAAACTTCCATATAGGTTTATGGGAAGTAATAATGGGTCTTCGTATGGAAATGACTTTATCTCCTACTTGAAAGGATCTCGGGCGAACTCTTTTATTGAAGGCGCGAGAAAATCGAGCTTGATAGAATTAAAGACTCTGTTGAGCTTCCAACCTCTTCTCATCAAGAGCCTCAAACTGTGCTAATCGAAGTCGAGCATTTTGTTCATCGGTGATGCCCTCTTGAATAGCTAATTGTAATGAAGGTATTTGACGCGCGAGTGGCAAGACGGCTTCAACTCCATAAACGAGTGCATAAGGGGTCGCTTGTGTTGGCGTGCGGTGAGTTGTCCTATATTCCCACAGAGCTTCTTCCGTACGACATTCCAATGTCGTTTGGATTTGGAGATGACTTTCTTTAGCAAGTTGCATAGAGTTTTGTTGAAAGCCTTAGCTAGACCATTGGCGGCAGCATTGTACATTGAAGAGTTACGTTTGCTTGAAGCCAAAGAGATCACAAATATTGCTCATCAACCTATTATCGAATGGCTTTCCATTATCTGTTATTATGTAACGAGGAATGCCAAAGCGATAGATTAGGTTTACTTAGATGAAACTTGCAACATTTTCTTTCTTTACCTCCTTAAGAGCAACAACTTCGGCCCATTTTGAGAAGTAGTTAGTTGCAGCCAAGATGTATAGGCACCAGAGGACTTTGGCTGTGGTCCAACAACATCCAATCCCCAAGCGTCAAACGGCCAAGATGCAACAGTCGGGTGCAACACTTTAGGAGGTTGATGAATAAAATTCGCATGGAATTGACAAGCCTTGCATCTTCGAGCATAGTCCAAGCAATCTTTACCATCATCGGCCAATAATATCCCATCCTTTTTATATGGAAGTGGAGCTTTGTTCCTGACTGGTGTGACCCACATACCCCAGAATGTGCATCTTGAAAAGATTGGAGTGCTTCTTCTTCCCCTAAGCATCGCAAGAGTACTCCCTCGAACGACCTTTTGTATAGAGTATATTTGTAAGAAAGTAAACGAGGTGAACGACGATGGGTTTGAGTCCTTCTCCTCGGATTTTCTGGAAGTATCCCATAGCATAAGTAGTCGATAATTGGTTATCACCATTCTTCTTTCTCAACTTCAGAAACAACGACAAGATGCTTGAGTTCATTTTCTTCACCTTCGGCTTCATTTGGCGGCCGTACTACCCATTTTTGGCAGACAGTAACTTGTGCTTGATTAGGCAGGGTTAATGATGAAGCTAAGGCAGCTAAAGCATCAACCTTCTTATTTTCCTTCCTTGGCACATGCAGAATAGTCACATCACCGAGCCACCCCATTAACTTTTTAGTGTAATCATGATATAGGCGTAGTTCAGGCTTCTTAACCTCGTAACTACCTAAAAGATGATTGACCACTAACTGGGAGTCACCAAAGACTTGCAATTGCAATTGCTTCATATCAACGATAATTTCAAGACCAAGTATTAATGCTTGATACTCATCAACATTTTTGGAACAGAGTTATGTCAAGGTGAAGGAATAGGGCAAGACTTCACCTTGGGAAGTGACAAATACTACGCCAGCACCAGCTCCCCCACGGTGCGCAGCACCATCAAAGTACATCTTCCATGGAGGTTGAACTTCAACGACCATTGCATCCTTATCAGGTAGTTCATCAGTTAGCTCCCAGTCATCAAGTATCCGATGATCTTCCAAGAAGTCTGCCAATGCTTGTCCTTTTACAGCCTTTTGAGGGATGTACAAAATCTCAAATTTTTGAAATTGAAGGTACCATCTCGCTAGTCGATCACTAAGAATAGGTTTTGACATCACGAACTTGATGGGATTTGCTTTAGAAACAAGACAGACAACATGATCTTAAAAGTAGTGCTTCAACTTTTGAATTGAGAAGACTAGCGCCAAACACAACTTTTCAATTGGCGAATAATTCAGCTCGTTTGGTGTCATCATCCTGCTCAAGTAGTAAAGGAAGTTTTCTTTTCTCTCACTATTTTCTTGGGCCAACAGCGCTCCAACAGACCTTTCTTGCACCGCAATGTATAGTATCAATGGCTTTCCAGGTATATGAGCTGCTAAAATTGGAGGCCTCATCAAGTAGGTTTTGATACTTTCAAAGGCATTTCTACAAGCTTGGTCCCACTTGAAAGGAACGCCTTTCTTCATGAGGCGATTAAATGGTTGGCACCTTCCAGCTAGGTTCGAGATGAATCTTCTAAGGTATGTTATCTTTCCTTGCAGACTTTTCAATTCATGAATATCTTGAGGCTCAGGCATTTTCAAAATGGCATCCACTTTGGCTTGATCAATTTGGATCCCTCGATGTCGACAATGAAACCATGGAACTTTCCAGAAGTCACTCCAAAGGAACATTTTAATGGACTCATCCTAAGTTGGTACCTCCGGAGCAACTCAAATACCATTCTCAAGTCTTTCAAGTGGTCGCCCTTCTCTCTTGATTTTACCACCAAGTCATCAACATAACATTCAACATTTTTGTGGAGAAGATCGTCGAAAATATTCTGCATAACCCTTTGGTAAGTAGAACCATCGTTCTTCAAGCCAAAAGGTGTTACCTTGTAGCAATAAATACCCTTTGGGGTATGGAATGCAGTAAGCTCTTAATCTTTTGGTGCCATGAGAATTTGGTTATAGCCCGACGAACCGTCCATGAAAGAAATTGCCTCGTAACCAGTAGTAGCATTGATCATCAACTCTGGAATAGGAAGCGGGAATTCATCTTTGGGACATGCATTGTTGAGATCCCTGAAGTCAACACATACTCGAATTTGGCCATTCTTCTTCCTTACAGGGACAATACTTGAAACCCATGTTGGATATTTAACTTCCCGAATAAATCCAGCTTCAGTGAGTTTGTTAACTTTGATTTCAATCAAGGGACCCAAATCCGACCTAAAGCGCCTTTGAGCTTTCTTAACAGGATGAGTGCTATTCTTGACCGCAAGGTGATTGACTGCCACTTTAGGGTCCAAGCCAGACATCTCTTTGTAGCTCCAAGCAAAGACATCCCTGTACTCCTTGAGTAACTCAATATAAGTGCTTTCTTCATCAACTTCTAATAAAGAACTTAGGTAGGTGGGTCTTGGTTCTTCATCAGTGCCAAGGTTAACTTTTTTTAAGGCATCAATCATTTCCTTCACCCCTTCTTGAAGTTCCAGAGGAGCATCTTTTGCATATTCGTCTTCTCGAGGGTCCCCATCATTGAAGGATATGTGATAAAATAGTGAAACAACCTCCAATTCTACGTTATCCTCCATTGAAGATGGAACATCGTTCTCGCCTTGTACAGTGACATGATACGAAGAACTCACACTTTCTTCGTCGTCATCTCGTTCTTTAGTGTAGACCACAGTGTATGGCTTCACTTTCAATACTTCATCACAAGAAACCATGACTTTTGTTTGTCGCCTCATTATAGAAGGAAGAAATCTTTAGAGATCTTCTGAATTTTGGGCGAAGCGGGTGTTCTTGTATTTCGATAATTTCTCTAGGACTTATTCCCCTTCTTTAATGGACCCAATCTCTCAAATACCTAAGTTCTCACAGTTGATTTTCCAAGTCTGTCAAAGACGGAAGGCATGTTAGAAGTGGCAGATTCGTCTTCTACAGTGATATAATTGCTACTCACCCTCCTTATTAAGATGTGCACTGGTGACGGTTGCTTGTATCCCAAACCTTCACGCGGTTGCCTCGTTGCAGCTTCTGATGGGAGCTTCCCTAACTTTGATGGCTCATCGGGATTGTATGCATCTTTCGCAAATAGCTTGTAAGCGTTAGGATCAAAACCTTTATCTGTTCGCTTTGTAGGGAGTGCCACATTCTGCAAACGATTTTGGGATACAAACCCTGCAAGCGGCTTAGGGGACAACTTTACTGCCTCAATATGTTTTACCGTAAGAGTTAACTCCTTTAGCGTGTTGGTTTGGAGATTAGATGATTCGCCCTCGTCTTTCTTCCTTTTAGGGACATATTGGAGCTTAGGACTTACTTTTTTGCCATAAGATGCAATATCCCCTCTATGAGATTTATTCACGTTGGGTTGTACCTCCTTAGTAACGGCTTTGGCTTTACCAGTAGTCATCTCAGATCTTTTGGTTATGGGATCGTCATTCATGCTTTTCATGCCATCATCAACTTTTAGCTCTTTCACAATGCGGTTCTTCAAGTAAAACTTTGCATCGACGAAGTGTGACTTTGTCTCGGTGAATGGCTCATCATCAACAACTATCTTCTTCTCGAATTCGCCCTCGTAGTATTTCAAACAATTATGGTAGGTAGATGGAACCACTTTATTCTCATGTATCCAAGGTCTTCCAAGCAGGACGTTGTATGAAGTATTTGCATTGATCACATGTAGCCATGCACTTTATTGCATATCTTCAATGGCGATTCCCAGCCTGATCGCGCATGTGGCTCTTTGCCCTCATTGGTTGAATTTTTGGATCATCACAGGACTTTCTGAGAGTTTGTTCATGGGCATACCAAGTTCTTTCACAGTGCAAATTGGAAAAATGTTCACTGAGGATCCTCCATCAACGAAAATTCGATTTACCCTTTCATCACACATATAGCCAACTAGGTACAATGGGCGGTTATGAGGAGTGCCACCTAGCAGAAGATCGTCATTTGTGAACGTGACTTTTTCCTCACAAGAATTAACTTCTTGAGGAGTGGACTTGATAAGCTTTTCCGAAGATGGTGCCAACGATAGGTCATCACTCCTTTATTTCCCTTCGTTAGTATGGAAACAAGAGGCATCAATACCCCCATGGGAAATCTTCGTGCAGAACCAACTTGGTAAAAACTCCTCCAAGGTCACTGGATTTCGTGGCTTTTGAGGGTGGTGCACCTCCACTTTCACTTTATTTACATGCTTAACTGGGTTCCGTCTCCTAGGTCTTTTCACCATTATTTTCCTCGTTGGTTGTTCCATTGATCCTTTTCGTGGGCTCTTTTTGTGGCGCCTACGATGAGTCACCAACGTCCAACCTCCATCGTCCTCAGGTTGACCGTCTTCAAATTTGTAGTTCTCCAGTAATTATCCATCTTTACTTTCTTTAAGACTACATAATTCGTCTGGACTGAATGAGCCAAATGTGATAGAGACTTGGTTTGCGCTTGCTTTCTCATCTTCAAGCACGATCTTCTTTTCATGAGCCAAGTCCATAACTTTGTCTTTGAAGACAAAGAACTTCTCCAGAGGGTGGCTCACAAGTCGATGATATTTGCAGTAATTTGGGTCATCAATTTTCCCAGCTTCATTTGGTCGTTTCATCTCCGGAAGCTCAATGAGATTTAACTCGAGGAGTTCTTCAAAAATAGTTGGTACATCGAAATCCAGAAATGGGTACTCTTTCTCTTGCATTTCTTTTACAGTTAACTTTCCACTTGGTTTATCCAGAAACGAAGTGGATTTCATACTCTGCTTTTTGCGCACCTTCGTCATGAACTTCATAGGTGATGTGTTAACATTTATAGCTTCTTTGTTTTCAGATCTTGGTATAAAATTGCTCCATTTTATAACTTCTTGCTTGTCATTCCCTTTGCGAGGTTCATAGATGGGCAAGCTTTCATTTTCAGCGGAGGCCATGCTCAATTCCATGTCATGGACACGAGTTGCAAGTTCTTCAAATGTGCTAGGCTTGATACCTTGCAAGATGTAGCGTAATACCCAATGCATGCTTCGATCCACATCTTTATGCGAGAAGCTTCACTAAGCATGTCTTTACAGTTGAGGCTTGCATTCCTCCAATGATTTATAAAGTCTATAACTGGTTCACTCTTCCGTTGACGAGTACTTGGGAGTTCTATCATACTCACAGTACGTCTCGTGCTATAAAAGCGATTGAGGAATTCTTGCTCTAATTGATCCCAGCTATCAACGGATCCAGCCTCGAGGTCTATGTACCAATCAAAAGCATTTCCTTTTAATGAGCGGACAAACTGTTTGACGAGGGAATCTCCATAAGTCACAGCATTGTTGCATGTCTCAACGAAGTGCGCCAAATGTTACTTTGGATTTTCTTTTCCATAACTGTTGAAATTTTAGAGGTTGATAGCCAGAAGACATCTTCAACATATCGATCCTTGAAGTGTACGGCTTTGCATAGGTAAAGGAGGACTTGGAAGCAACTTCATATTTGTTTCTTATAGTCCCTTCAATAAACTCCTTTGGTTGGTTGATAGAAATCATCCCTTCCGAAGAGACTGGAATTTCATTAGTGGATGCAACTTGTCGTGGGGGAGCATCAATTTCTTGAACTTCCGGGAGTTTGCCAGGTGCATGGATGGATTCTTCTTCCATCAAGATTCCCACCCTATCTGGGAGTTTGCCAGGTGCATTGTTCTTGAATCTTTGTCTATCTTTTAAATCTTTAGAACACTTGAATGCTTGTAGCTTTTAGAGAAATCCACATTGTTTGATCCACGAGCTNAGGTGCATGGATGGATTCCTCTTCCATCAAGATTCCCACCCTATCTGGGAGTTTGCCAGGTGCATTGTTCTTGAATCTTTGTCTATCTTTTAAATCTTTAGAACACTTGAATGCTTGTAGCTTTTAGAGAAATCCACATTGTTTGATCCACGAGCTCCCTCTTGCTTCTTGTTATAACTTCTGGTTTCTTTTCTAGGTTATAAAGACCCCTATTTATAGTTGTGGGAGTGAAGAGTTATGATAAGAGCAAACTCTTTCCGACCAATCAAATTGAAACGTGACAGAGCCGCATTTGATTGGCCAGAACATGTCACTTGCACACGTGGCGCGATTTCATTAGCCTTTTAATGTGATTTGGCATGCCTTGTCATTTTGACACGTGGCATGATCTTATTGTCTCTTCCGTTTGATTTGGCGTGCCACGTCATTTGACATGTGACACCAAACTGGTCCTCCAGAAGGATTACATTTTTGTCTTAATAAAGTGGGTTCATCACTTTAGCCCACTTAATTGGGCTAGCCATTATTAAGACTTATTTATTTAATCCATATATATTGGACTTATATAATTAATTCAATTATATTAGCATATAATATTTATTTGGACTAGTATATTTAAAATATAGTCCAAAATATTTATTGAATTTAAATTCAATAAATTTACATGCCTACGGTTTAATATATATATATATATATATATATATATTTTTTTTTTT
>ML430062.1:7857-85136 GCA_005239525.1 Nicotiana knightiana | reverse complement strand
ACAATTGTCTACACCTTAGCGTAGTTAATATTTAGTTTTAATATTTAGTGTTAGTAATTTAAATAACCTCAAGTGACAGTTGAGTATTCTAACAGCTTGCTTGATACGTAAATTCTCTGTGGGATCGACTCTGGGCATAATACCCCGGATTATATTTGTAATGCCCGCTTAGTCTTTTATTAGACATAGTTGAGCGTGATCAGACTCCCTTAGAGGTTCCTCTACCTTGAATTCCCACATGAACGGACGCATGTCCTCAGTCGAGGGCCTCTTTTTCTCTCTCCCTAACTGGCGCATGACGGGTAGGGGTGCTTAGGGTTGGATACCTCTGAAACCCATGAGTATGAAGAACGGACGATACGTCGACATATGCATGATCCTAGCATAAGGGAACCAATAATAGTTCCAAGTGATTCTATCAGCACTCAACGAACCGAGCAATGTCCGCCAAGCCCTCACCCCCTCCGGAAGATTACAACTTGCGGCCCTGTCTGGGTGACATCCGATGTAATTCAGCCAATTGTCACTGAAATTTATTACTATTGGAAGATGATAAAGGTGCTCTATGAACCACATCTGTAGCAGAATGTTGCATCCCTCAAAGTAATATTCACCCTCTTGGCAGCGGGTCAAAGCTCGAAAAATATCTCCCAGAATCATGGGAAGAATGGTGTGATCCTCGCTACTTTGCAAGAACGAGACTACCGCAGCTAATTGAATTCTCATGCGCCCACCGCGCTCTGGAAAGACCATGATCCCCAGAAATGATATCATGAACGCGAAGACTCTCAACTCCCTCCATGTGTCGTAACTCAATTGGTTGATGAATTCTGTGCCCGAGAAGATTTCAAACCCTTTATCATCCCCAAATCTGTCATAGAAATATTCCAACAGAACCCAACCTTCGTCCAGGAAACCCATTGAAATTCAACGGAGGCATAACTTTGTCAAAAACTTGTTCATACCAATTTTTCTAGGAGCAGCAGGCTTTTCCCACGAAGGTCCCTCCCTAATCCGGTAAACCCACCTAATTCTTCCAATGTAGGCGTCATTTCACAATCTTTGAACCTGAAGCCATTGTTCAGGCGCTCCCAAAAACCTACTAGAGCCTCGATTAAATCTCTGTTAGGCTTAATCCCCATGATGTTTGTGAGGAACTTGAGGTGCTTAAATACTTGATTCCGTTCCCATGTCGGAAAACTAGCCCACCAATTACAGAGACTACTCAGGGTCTTATCTCTTATCAAAAACATAGGAGGTGTCTCGTCCCTTACCCTTTTCTGGTTGCTTCTTTGTGGAGAATTCATGGTGAACCTAAGAATAAGATAAAAAGGGGTCAGGACTTTCCTAAGCTATATGAAATTCTGATTATTCCTTTTTATTTATTTTTAAAAAGAAAAACTTCATTCAGGACTCGATCTATTTACTTTTTTTAAAATTAACAGACACAAAAAGTAGGGAAATGACTATTATTATAAAAATGGCCTTTTGATTCTTCCACAAAAGGCTTAAAGAATTTCTCGGTAAAAATGGCTAAGCATGGAGACAAAACTAATAATAAAAAATAGGCAAAATAAACAAAATGGCTACATTAACGAAAATGGCCCTTCGGTACTCCCGAGAGAGGTTCAAAGGCTGTCTCGGCATATATAACAAGACAAAAATAGCATTTTTTCAAGAAAATTTTATGCACATGTGGAATGTAAAGCTCTTTTTTTTAAATGTGGGCTAAACCAGATGGTAGTTGCCTACGTATCATGTGAGAACATGAATCAGATCTTGCGTAGCTCGGGAAGATCAGGAATAAAGGAAATAAACTAACTCTTTTTTTGAATTTTGAATTTTGAATTCTTTCGTTATTAATTTTCGAAAGAAAGACTACAAAGGAGAATGAAAATATTTTTTGATTTCGATTTTTTTTTCACTCTTTATTTTTTGGTGAATTTCAAAAGAAAAATTATTTTTTGGATTTTTTAGAAATTTATATTAAAATTATGAAAGATAGACTTCTAAAGAAATTTTTTTTTTTTAGTCTTGAATTTTCTTTTCAACTTTCAAAAAATAAAAAAGAAAAAAAATTCTAAAGAATAATGAAAAATATTTTTTTTTTGGACTTTTAGAAGAAATTAAAAGAAAATATTTTTAGATTTTTTTTATAAAAAATAAAATAAAATAAAAAAATTGGGGACTCAAAGAGCGATTTTTCTAACGTATGAAGTAAAAGAAAATACTTTTGGATATTTTAAAAAATTGAGGTCCAAAAGAAAGATTTTCATAAAGAAGGAAGTAAAGGAAATATTTTTGGATTTTTTTTTTGAAAAATTGTCGGTTGGACCCGATAAAGGTTGCCTACGTATCTCACATCCGGTGAGAATCAAACCTGCGTAGTTCGGTGAAACTGAGTATTCTCTTTTGATTTTTATGAAAATTTATCTTTACACCTCACGCCAGACTACAAAATAAAATCTTAGTAAAAAAAGAATTATTTATGCTAAACTAGGAGGATGATTTTTTTTCTTTTTAATAATTCCGCTCAATTATTTTCTAAAGCCGATCAACAACGCAAGCAAGCCTTCCAAATGAGCTAACAAGTAGCACATAAGTGGACATGATGGTCTCNTATTAGATTTATCAAGGAAAATAATTTTGGATAAATTACGTTGTCATAATCACGCTACGCAAGCGAATGCGTGATCGAGACGAAATTTATTAATTTTATCATAACAGCGCTACGCAAGCAAATCTTTAAGCTTGTTTGAAAATTTAGTGAGTACATGTGACAATCTTTAAGTATGCAATCGAATTGTCAATGCTGGCATTTTAAGGTTGGCTGAGCGTACCAAATTATTGGTTTGATGGTTCCAATATCTTTTAGTTTGTAACTTTGCTTGAATCCGAGATATTATTCCAACGACGACCCCTTTACATACTACTAGCTATGTCATATAGGATTAATTATATTATTTTCCTAAAGGTCTAAAGTGAGAATTAGATTAAATAAAACTAAAAAAAAAATCATCTTGAAGCCCACAAACATTCAGAAATATACTAGGACTTTTACCACATATTTATACAAAAGNCAACTCGAGCCGAGGAGGGTCAGTATACCGGTAGCATTGCTTTCCGACTTAACTGGTGGTGCCCCCCGCCTAAAACATGTGTGATTAAAATCCTTCACCGGGTGACAAGCACATCAGCAATCTCAAAGAAATTGGGCTATGTCAAGCAAATTCCCTATTTTTAGTTTCAAGAAGACTCAGAAGGGGTGTGTGAGAAGACAGTTTATATGTACAGTTCAACAATATCAAAGTNAGGTTTACTCTCACACTCACAACTTGTGGCATGAACTTCTACATTGGAGGAGAAACATTTTTTTTGCCAAATGGAAAATAGCACTTTAAGCTATAAAGCATTTAGATTAAAATAAATTACTACCTTGAATTTGAAAACAGAAATATACAAACTTCTAAACAAGTTTATTATTTTATTCTTTTTTTTTCAATGCAAGTCTTTAACAATCTTTATGAAGTGAAGAGTAAAATACTTTTATATGCTTACAAGTCATGAACAAGCAATCTTAAACAGTCCAACAGTTGAGCATATTAAAAACATCACCATTTCCATTCAAATATTTGCAATACAAATCTTGAAAGTTACCTTATGTTGCAGCAGAATATAGAAAAGACAGCAGTGCAATACCCGAATAAATCCTTAACCAAAACGCAGCAAATGACAGTAAATAACAGCACGACCAACAACAAATTCAACCCCGGAAGTGAACTCGAAAGTTAATCCAGAGAATCAGCCATGTGTTTTAGACCAAAAATAAACAAAGGAAACCAAAACTCTTGATGTTTTTCTTGCCTAAAACCTATTGTAAGTGCTGAAAACTCGTAGTAAAATGCTCTCCTCCCCAAAGTGAAAGAAAGACCCTCCCTTTATAGGAGAGGGCAGCCTTGAAAGGGATTCCAACTTACACCAAACGTCTGTCCAAAATTATGATAAAAGACTGTCCTTTTCACTAAAATTAGACACAAGTAAGGGTATTTGTAACTTAAACCTACTCCAAATAGTAAAACGCAACAAACATGTACCTTACACTCAAGTATTTAGCTTTTATCAATGCATGACTGAAATTCAAGCAAAAAAAAACACTCATACTCAAACCAACTATGAAAAGGCAAAGCTAGGACATGACTTCAATTGTAATTGAACTACGTATCCGAACAAACTAAACTAAAACTACCCGATTAATGAGAACTGACAACGGGCGATGGAATAACGAAACACTGCCCAAAACAAAACTTAAATGAACATTAGTAACTATCGAACAACGAGCAAATCAACTAACTAAACAACTAACTAAGTGAACAATTCAACTAACAGAAACAACTAAGATAAACAGAGATGACTAATAAATAACTTACTTACTTGAAATTCAAATTAACACTAATTTGACCAAAAGAGAAATCAATAGCTATTTCTATATAAAAAAAAATCAGAAATTAGTGAGGGAATGAAGGTCTCGGATTGATACCTAACTCTGTGAATTTAAATCTGCTCGTCTTAACACCACCGGGGAGGATGAGATACGACCACCGAACTCGAGGTTTCTTGCCAACTCAGTCACCATATTCCGAAAGACAGGTCAGTGGCTTGAGGAAGCATGAAACCTGGGGCATGGTGGATATTGAAGTGGAGAGAGGCGGTTTGGCAGCGAGTGGTGGCAGTAGTGGTCGCCGGAACTGGCCGGAAAAATGAAAATCGGAGTTTGGCTTCAAAATCAGTAGGGAAAGGTAGACCAAACAAGAAGCTATCCGACCATGTATATGTTGTGGGGTGGAGATGCCATGAACTCTATGAATTTGGGTAAAAAGGTTGGCGGCTAGGGTTCCTAGATCTAAAATTCATAGAGTTTAAGGGAGGTTTGGAGGTTTTGGTTTGGATATTTGGAAAGAGGAGAGGGAGAGGATGAAATGGTGAAATTTTGAAGGTGTTTGGATGTCGGTGGACAGCGGCAGGCGGTGGTGCCGCCATGGAGAAGGGCGGCGGCTACAGAGGAGGAGTGGGAGAGAAGGGAGGGGGCTAGGGTTTGTGTTATGTGAAATAAGGCCAAAAAATCTGATTATAGGGCCTTTTATATGACAAATAAAATTGATTTTGGGACATTGGATCAAAGATAATAGAGGGCTGAGATTTGATCTTGAATACTTAACCAAAACGACGTAGTTTCGATATAAAACTACGTCATTTCGACCCTCCCATGGTAGCCCTATTTGGATCGGATCTGTGGCACTTGGGCTTCTGATTTTGGGCCAATTTTGTCTTAATTTCATTTAAAATACACTAACCCAATCTCTTAACCCTTAACTATCTTATTTAGTCCTAAAGAAAATATACAAGTAGAAAGAAAAATCTTTTTGGTATATATAATTTAAAGATGCAAAAAAAAGTATACAAATAAAAACTAAAAATAATATTTTTGTTATTTTTAATAAAGGAAGGCAAGTAAAAATGCTCAAATAACTAAAAATCATCCAAAAAATAGTATTTGTAGGAGAATTTGAAGTGTGAGCAAAAATTAGGTATTCACAATTGGTTGTCTGAGCAGCTCATACTGGGTGAGACGAGGCTATTGGATCAGGGATTAGTGCGATAAGATTTTGTGAAGTATGGTAAAGAACAAAGGTCAGTATTAGTGTAGTAATGAGGTGATGATTTTAGTCAAAAAGGAGAGACTCAATGTTTGGTTAACTCTACAATTGGTTAGAAATTTCTACACATCTCCTCCGTTGTGGTGGTATCGTCAGCAATATAGCAGGATGTATATGTATATCAGCAGATGCATTGGGAGCATCAGATTCGTAGAATTTTGGCTATTAAGGTTCATGGAACGTCATTATTGTTAGATGGTGAATTATGCGGTGCATGGTGCTAACTCATCAAAGGTACGCAGTCGTGTTTTGGTACCTCGTGTGGTAGTTAATACGGTGTTTATATATTGGTAATAAGCCTGGCAGAGAATTTCAGGTGTTGCAACTGGGTTCTGAGCTTATTGTACGGATAAAAGAGGATATCTTCAGAGTTGATCAAACTAATGTGCTCAACTAGGCTGTGGTAGCACGGACAGGTATGCGAGGTGTTAAACAGTGATTTCAGATAACTCCAGAGCACTTCTTGGCACGTTCGAGGACGAACGTATGTTTAAGTGGGAGAGAATGTAACGACCCGACAGGTCGTCTTGATATCTAGTGCGTCGTTCAGTGGTTTGAAGTCATGAACAACTTTCTTTCAGGTATTATGACTTGTAGGTGTGGTCGGAATTGAATTTTCGGAAGTTCGGAGTCAAATTGGAAAGAAAATTCTCATTTCGGGAGCCTTAAGTTGGAAGAATTGACTAAGATTGAATTTTTGAGTAAACGACCTCAGAATCAGGATTCGAAGGTTCCAGCAGATTTGTATGATGATTTCGTGCTTGGTTGTATGTTCGGATCGGGTTTTGAATGACCCGGGAGCATTTCGGTGCAAATTGTAGTAGTTAGCATTTTAGAAGAAAATTCATAAGTCTGGGTTGAAATACATTTCGGTGTTATTGATGTCTGTTTAGAATTTCGAGTCTGGAAATAGCTCTGTATGGTAATTCTAGAGTTGGGAGCGCGATCAGAAGTGAATTCGGAGGTCCGTAGGTCATTTTGAAGCCATTTGGCTAAAGATAGAAATTTGAAGGGTTTTGAGAAGTTTGACCGAGAGTTTGACTTTTTGATATCGGGGTCGGATTCTAATTCTGAAAGTTGGAGCAGGTCCATAATGTCGAATATGACTTGTGTGCAAAATTCGGGGTCAATCGGACGTGATTTGATAGGTTTCGGCATCGGATATAGAAGTTTGAAATTTCAAAGTTCATAAAGCTTGAATTGGAGCATGATTCATGATTTCGACATTTTTTTTATGTGATTTGAGGCCTCGAGCAAGTTAGTATCATGTTTTGGGACATGTTGGTATAATTGTTTAAGCTCCCGATGGCCTCGGGTGGATTTCGGAAGGCTAACGGAATGGATTTCGGGCCAAAATAGCTGCTGAAATTTCTGCTGCAAATCTGTTTTGGACAGAAACTGATGCATCGAAGAGCTGACTTTGGAAGAGTATATATCAAAATCTATAAGAAATCTAAAAATTTGCAAAACATAAAAGTTGTAACCCTTGAATTTTAGTTTTCAGATTGTTAAACCATTTATGATTTGGACATTTTATCAGAAAGTTATGATTGATTGAAGATGGCTGGTGGAGCAGTTTCGACAGAATTTTCTGATGCAAAGAGCCGACTTTAGAAGCTCATATCTCAGAATATATAAAGAGTTATATAGTTTACAACCTATCAAATTAAAGATCTTCGAGTTTAGTTTCTAAATCAGACAGTTTGTCATTTAGATATTTTTACAAGGAGTTATGGGCGTTTTAACAGAAGGTGTACAGCAACGGAAAATTGTAATAGGATATACAACCTGCACAGCGCAAGGTACAACTCGATGAAACCTGGGCAGATTGTTTTAAACACGAGTTTTGGCCAATTTATTTCATTTCTTTCATTTGGTTTGGACGATTTTGGAGAGCTCAAGGAGGGATTTTCACCAAGCAACACTAGGTAAGTGATTTCTTCATATTTTTGAGTTAAATATGTGATCTTACATGGATTTAGACATGGAAAATTAGTATAAATTTGGGATTTTTGGAGAAGACCTAGAATTTTGAATTTTGGACTTTTACCATGAATTTGAGCATGAAAATTCGAGTAAATTGTATAATTGAGTTAGTAAAGCTATGGGTAGAATTTATCTTCGAGAAATTTCGGAATCCGGGCACGTGGGCCCGAGGGCAATTTGGTCAACTTTTCGAGCGGAGTTGGGAATTTATATAATTTGAATTGTTACAAGTATTAGAGTATATTTTCATTGGTTTGTCTGTTATTTGGCTAGTTTTGGGGCGTGGTGCATTGATTTGGGTCTTCGGAAGGGCTTGGAAGCCGGTTATGGAACTCCGGAGCAAGGTAAGTCTCCTTTCTAACCTTGTGTTTGTGGGGGCTACGTACGCACGAAGTGACGAGAGTCCGTGCGTAGCTACTATTATGTTTATGTCTGGGTAGTCTAGGACCCAAAAGCATGTTCTATTTGCCGTACTTGTAATCTTACTGATGAAATTAAAATGTTTTAACTTTATCGAACTTGGCAAATGAATTTCTGGAAAAGATTTAAATACTATTTTCATGACCATTAAAAGAGAAATTGTCATTTACTTGAGTACTTGATTTTCCCGATGTAGTCGAGGTGGATTGTTGTAATGTACATGAATGTGTATGACCGCTTCGAAATTTATATTCCGCAAGCGGGGTGATTTCTTCCACTACTCTCATGGGAACGGGTCGTACGCCACGGCGGGTTAATAGATGCATCTATACTTCGAGCCGTTCAACCCTTCGGCAGTGCACAATTTACATTTATGTTGGTTCGGGCCGTTCGACCCTCGGCATTGCTTGCACATGATATTACTGCGTATTTGTTATCATTATTACCTGATTACTGGCCTGGAAATTTTATATTGTCAACTGAAATGATGAGGATTTTAAAATGTTAAACGTGAAAGAAGATGCTATTTATTTTCGATACTTGTTAACTTGCCTATGATATCCATGCTTAGAGTCACCCTTGATTATATTAAATTGACCTCTAGCAAGTGTGAAATTCGACCTCTCGTCACTACCTCTTCGAGGTTAGGCGGGATACTTACTGAGTACACGTTATTTTCGTACTCATGCTACACTTCCTCTGCATTTTTATTGCACAGGTACATTCATAGCTAGTGGCCCTGTTTGACGCAATGATGTGGCTGACTTGGAGACTTAGACAAGTTGCACCATCAGGAGACGACCCGCAGCCGGCAGAGTCTTCCTCAGATGTATTGTATTTATTTTAAATTTCTTGTCCAGTTTGTATTCCGGACAAGTATTGTAATACAATGTATAATTCCTAGAAAATTTGCTCATGCACTTGTGACACCGGGTTCTGGGATGTGTTTGGGATGTATTTTATAAAAAATAAAATATTAAATTGTCTCATTTACTTAGCAGATTTTATTCAGTTATTATGTAATAAAGTGAAAGGTAATGATTCCAAAAATGCTAAAACAGGAAATTTAACTTAACCATTTAATGATTGGCTTACCTGACAGTGGTGTCCGGCGCCATCACGACCTTATCGATTTTGGGTCGTGACATGGTTATGCGACCGCAAAATGGTCGCAAACATGTCCAGTGAAGCACAGTTCTGAGCACCAATTTTGTGATCCATTCTGCGACCCACATACCTGTTCTGCGGTTCATTATGCAACTGCAGACCCAATTTTGGAGGCTTCTTTCCCTATTTTCATAAAACCGACCCCATTTTGATAAATATGCATTGGGGATTTATTTGGGGCTATTTTCTAGTGAATCTAGAGATAGGTGAGGGCATTTTAGAGAGGTAATGAGGAACCTAACATCCTAATCATCCAATCTTGCACAAATTCTCATGGATCAAGGAAGTTAATCTCTAGCTCACTATCCTTCTGGGTAAGTCCTACTTCTAAGATTTCATATAAGAGACTATGAGTTCAAATACATATTGTGGGGTTGGAAATAGGACATGCATGCTACACTAAGTAGTTTTATAAGGGGATTAATGAACCATTATGGTAGTTTCTTGTTGAAATTTGTTGAAGGAGGAAGGGATTAAAATTTTAGATCCTTGTAGTCTATTTTTCATGATAGGTGTTTGACAAAATTCCTAGGAGAGTTACACCATGGGAAATCTTTCTAATTATTAATCGATTTTTGCTATCTTCCTATAGATTATTATTGCTAGAAGTGCTGGTGCGTTGTAGTAACTTAAGGAAATCTGAAACAAGGTATGTTGGCTAAACTTTCTCTCTCGGAATTGAATTCCACAATGTTTTTGTACGTTTAAGTATGCTCGGCTCAAAATCCCTAATTTCTAAGTTCTGGGTTATCCCCTATAGAATCGTAAACTTGATTATTTCGAATGATCCTTATATCGAAATATAGATGTTTAAAGTATGTTTTGATTAGTAAAATGGTATGGCTTTGAGTCGTAATTTAAATGAAAACTAGCATACCAATTGGGTGAGGAAAATTCGATGTGCTTAATGATCCTAATTGCTCTTATGTGTACTGAATGTCTTGATTGAGTGTGCCTAGTTGTTGATAAACTATAAAGATGTTTGAAAATGAATTAAATGAACTGGGAAAACAGAGTGTGGATAACATGTCGGGAACTTAAGTTATGATTGTGATTAGTGATATCATTGAAATGAGAAAATGTGAAATAGATTATGAAATGAGCCTCGACTCAACTGTTTTAAATGACTTCTAAAAGTACAATTTGCCTAAAAGCTCTATTTTGGTATATATGGCTAAAATCCCCTCTCCTTAGAAATTGAACCCCTTGGTGTCCATACAATTGATGTAAGCTCCAACCTTGATTGATGTAGAAAAAGATATTCCAAACATGCTTGTGTTGTAAGAATGTATGTGCAATATTTTTTTTTGAATGCTCTCATTATTCTATCTTGTCACTTGGGGTACGTGTTAAAGATATGGAATATGTGTTGAATTTCCAAAGTATGTGAAAGCCTCTAAATGCCCACGATTCGTAATTTCTCCTGTATGTACTTAATATCTTGGATTGAAAGGCTTGTTTGAAAAAATTGATAATAATGTGAAATGTGGTAAAAGAACTCGCATTAGGAAATGCGGCCAAGTGCCAAGTGTGATATAACAATTGTGGCCACTAGTGCCGAAGAAATTGAAATATGCAAGGGAAATATGGAATGAGATTATTGATGGAAAATGGAATGTCTTGAGTGAGACAGCCTAGCCGATCGGCCGTGATCAGACGCCATGCCGCACACATGGTGGTATTGTGCTGGAAATTGAAACCGAAATTGAAATGGGAATTGAGATTGTAGAGAATGTCTCTAATGAGATGACCTAGCTGATCGGGTCGTGATCGGACTCTGTGCCAAGAGTATGGTGGCATTGTGAATAGTGGTATCGTGAATTGTGGTATTATCGGTACTAAAGATCTCCCAACTAAAAATATGTATTACTTTCGTATTTTGAAAATTATTATGTTTCAATTAGGCAATTGGATATTATTGATTGTGACTTGTTGTTTATATGGCTTTCCTTTTTTCATATGGTTATTCTATTTTGAAAGATGGTTTTTAGCTTTACATACTAGTACTATTAGACAGTACTAACGTCCCTTTTGCCGGGGGCGCTGCATCTTTAATGGATGCAGGTGGTTCCACAGTAGGCGGCAATGATCAGTGATAGTGGTACGCTTCTTTCATCTAACTTGGTGATCCCCACTTCATTTCGGGGTCCTGTGTCATTTGGTTATCGTGTACTTTGTATTTTGTGTTATAGCCGGAGCCTTGTTGCCAGCATTTCCATATTACTCTACAATTTTACTTAGAGGCTATGTAGACAGGTTGTGGGTGGTGTTTGATATTGGGAATTGAAATAGAAATATTGGTCTTTGGAAAACATGTTTTTCATCATATCTATAAAAATTGTAATATTTTGGATATTATGGTTGAAACTTCTAATGGAAACAAAATGGAAGTTGTTAATGAAATATTTATAAAGTATGAATAATGGAGTTCATCTCCTCCTTATTCATGAATTAGTTTGGGTAGAATGAAACCCAACAGGCTTGCTCAGTCAGGTTTACTCAGTTGAGCGCCGGTCGCTCCTTGGTTTTTGGGGCGTGACAAATTTGGTATCAGAGCCTAATGTTTTATAATGTCCTAGGATGTCTAGGAGCCATGTCTAGTAGATTCCTTATCGGTGTGTTGTCGACCAAATCTATAATTAGGAGGCTACTTGGACATTTAGGAATCTCACCCTTCTTTGATACCCCAGATCGTTCAGTAGAGCCCAAGATAGGGAGCTAATTTCCTTACTATGTCTTATTCTCAAGATAAGTAATCCAAGAGTTTGAAGCAGTAAGGATGGAATGACCCTGCTATTGAATCTAAGGGAGGTTTCCCAAGAGTTTGTTAGGAGAATTCATCGAGCCATGGACGGATTGGTAGAAGTTGTCACTGCACCACCAGATCATGTGGTATGTTAGTATGGTACCAATATATGTTACAGATGTGGAGTCATGGGGCATCAGTTAAGGCACTGCCCCGCCAATCTAAAGTTACCAAGTAAGTCACTCCTTGCTATATCGTTATGAACACCGCACGATTTTTCCTTGTTGTATATGTTCACCCATATTGAAGATTTCTCATAAACACAGTCTTAACAAGATTTTGAATCACAAAACATTGCATGTACCAACTCTTTGAACGAGACACATTATTCGTGAATCCACTCTATCACAAATTCTCTTATTTACAACCTCTTATGGGATTGATCTCTATAATTATGTCCTTGAATTGAGTTATAAATTTAGGATTAATACTTCCCACTTGCTTTCCTAAATTCTAAACAAGGGACTATACCTGATGAATTTCTTACAGAATCCTTTTATTTAAATGGACAACATCTGCTCATTTGTGCCTATGCATGCACCGTCGTAAAGTTTACCTATGTGGTTTCAAGTTCCATGTAAAGCATCCCGGTGTTGCGATCCTTCTCGAGTCCCTCTTTTCTCACTGTTGTATATGCTTCTGTGGTTTGAACTTTCACTCTACTCTCTTGTGAGTATCATCATGATACCTTTTCACTGTCTAGTAACATGAGAGCATATCTCACCTCCTATCATATGTGTACATGTCGATTGAAGTGGTCTCTTGTCTGTATAGAATTTCTGAGAGATTTGAGATTTTTACAAATTCGTCACAGGAAGATCTTTTGTTTGCCCATCTCAGTTTGACTTTCGTGTCCACTTAGATCATTCCACAGTAAGTAGATCACTTTGTTCCTAGTATTTTGGTTGCCCGTGATGTGGTCTTGTATTGCAGTTGGGAGTTAATATAGCAGAAGCATGTCCAGCTCATAACAAATGTTTATTTTCTCTTTATACCTCCACAACGTGTGTTAATTGTGTTCCTTAGTTATTGAATTCATTGTACTAGCCTCCCAATACTTGTTCGATAACCATGAGAGAACGTGTCCTTCTACGTGTCACTATAACACTTCCTTTCTCATAAGAACCCTTAATAGGCTCTCCATCAAGACCAAATGCACCTTTGGGGGTTATCATAGTGCAATGCCTACTTCTCATGTTTTCCTGTCTTTCATTAGCATCTGGGTACTTGTCAAGTCAAAATCCATGGAGATCTCATTATGAACATCTGCAAACCTTCCATGATCATTTTATACTATCTCATTGGGTTCCGTTGTCTTTACACACTCGACTTCTACATTCATTGACTATATCATTGTCATGTGCGAGGAGTTTTGCTATCCTTGGCATTCCACGTCCCTGGGTGGATAGGAGTTTTATTTGCCATTCTCCCTGGAGCATCATGTTAACCATTAGAACCCCTCTAACCAATACATGATTTCATCCCAATATTAAGATGTCCTAGCTATGTGGTTTCACTCGTGAAAGGTTGAGATTAGATGCTTTGAGATTTTTGCACATATCATGAGCATATTGATTTTGAAGACAAGTTGTCGTATCTTTAGTTATCTCATATAGGATCAATTATCGAGAAGGGTTAAGATGTTTGAATTATGATAATCTCATAAGTGTTTAACTTCATTTTCATCCTCATGGGATTGTGGCATAGATTCCTTGTGTCAGTTAATGTTAGGAGTGTAATTCAACTTCATGTATTTCTTTTGAAATCTCTATCACATCCATGTTGCAAGAATCTTACCATTTTGAGCTAAACTGATTTTCCTTACACTCGAGGAGACAACTGATGTAACATACTTGACCACTTCTTCTTAGTTGTCGGGAAAGGAATATATGGAAAGGAACAATTGTTACTATCCCTTGAATAACTCGTCGCCTCCCAAGAATAACTGATACTGGCGTCTTCATCCTCCCAATCATGCCTCCCATGTATCTCATGTGTAGAAAGGCCCACTTCTTTTAGATCTCAGGATCACGTACATGGTTCCTACCTTATCAATGTGTGCTAGTTACCTCTATGCTTCATTTGTCTAATAATTGATATCATCACAACGATTAACCATGTCAGCATTGTTAGTAGTAATCTTCGTGTCTCTTAGCATATAACCTCATGAAATACTCTGCTCAGCACATTAATGGATTGCTGAATAATTCCAGCCCAATCTTGAACTTTGTTGCTCCTCATTGTATTAAATCTATTAGTTATTGAAGGTTCAAACATGTCAAAGAGGAAGCATCACCCTGTGATCACATATATTTGATAGGTAACTTTATGGTCAGTTTATGATAGCACATCTTAGAGTGATTGTTGAAGGTCATCAAAGGTTTAGTGTGGGTATTCGCGTAGAGACTTAGATTTGATGAGGGTGAGAGGGTTATTCTCAATATTTTCTCCCTGAAGATGTTATGTAAATTGATAATGAAGGTGAAATAAGTGTAGTTCACATTAGGCCGCAATATGAGTAAGATGTCTCCCCATCGTTGTTCTCCATGTATTCTGTGTTTTCATATGTCTATGTCTAAGAAGGTAGTTAGAAATCCTTTGTGCTTCATTCCGGTGGAAATTATTGAAGGTGAAGTTAATGGATAGTTAGCTTATGCGAGGTATAAAATCTCGTGAATGTGTTATGGAAGAGTATGTAAGTCAAAGAGTCCACCTTGAAGGCCGAGAATGATGTGGAAGGAAAATATTTTCGCTTGATTGTATAGCAATTGGTTTTGATTTGAAAGGTGCCTTCTAGGTGTTATGATTTAAAAATGTGTAGTCCATGTCCAGGTATCATTATGATAATGTAGTGCTTGTAATGCTGAGATATATATATATATATATATATATATATATATATATATATATATATATATATATATATATATATATATATATATATATAATATTATTGTGATGCTTTGTCTAGTTGTGGATGTGCTGTTAGGATGCTTTTGGTGGTTCTCTGGTAGGTGGATAGGCCTAGTTACAAAGGAGACGCTGCAGAAAATTCTGAAAAATTTGGGAGTTATTCAAAATTTAGGGACTTGAGGTGGGTGAGAAAACAGATATAATATGTTAAGTGTTTAGGGAAGACTCTACTTCTCATTCGAGGACGAATGATCCTAAATGGGGGAGAATGTAAGGCCCTGGAAAATTTTGCTAAGCAATTTAAGACTTTGTGGTGCCAGGTAGGCTAATTATAATATTTTATGTGCTATAAATATGATGAACATCAATTGGATATGGTAATAAGTGTATAATTCATATAATAAGTAATGTGCGATCCAAGGAGAGGCCTAAGTCTAAGTCAACTTGGAAAATTACATAATCGGCTAAAATTACAAATGAGTTCGCACAAGTCCACACTTTAGACGATCATATCTAAATATATATAAGGTTTTATGTGATGATAAACCTATCAAATGAAATATCTTCGAGTCTAGTTTATAACTCTTCAATCCATTCATCATTTGGACACTCCTACAAAAAGTTATGATCAAATTACCAAAGGATGGCATAATGCAATTCTGCGGCCATTATGCGACCATTATGCGATTGCAGAAGTGGTTATGCGACCGCAAAATGGTCGCAAACTTGTCCACTGAAGCACAGTTTTGGGCACCAATTTTGCTATCCATTCTGAAACCCACATACCTGTTCTGCATTCCATTATGCGACCGCAGACCCAATTTCGGAGGCTTCTTTTCCCTATTTTCATAACTCGGCCCCATTTTGATAAATAGGCTTTGGGGATTTATTTGGGGCTTTATTTGGGGCTATTTTCTAGTGAATCTAGAGAGAGGTGAGGGCATTTTAGAGAGGGAATAAGGAATCTAAAATCCTAATCATCCAATCTTGCACAAATTCTCAGGGATTAAGAAAGCTAATCTCTAGCTCACTATCCTTCTGGGTAAGTCCTACTTCTAAGATTTCATATAAGAGACTATGAGTTCAAATACATATTGTGGGGTTGTAAATAGGCCATGCATGATACACTAAGTAGTTGTATGAGGGGATTAATGAGCCATTATGGTAGTTTCTTGTTGAAATTTGTTGAAGGAGGAAGGGATTAAAATTTTAGATCCTTGTAGTCTATTTTTCATGATAGGTGTTTGACAAAATTCCTAGGAGAGTTACACCAAGGGAAATCTTTCTAATTGTTAAGCGATTTTTGCTATCTTCCTATAGATTATTATTGCTAGAAGTGTTGGTGCGTTGTAGTAACTTAAGGAAATTTCAAACAAGGTATGTTGCCTAAACTTTCTCTCTCGGAATTGAATTCCACAATGTTTTCGTACGTTTAAGTATGCTCGGCTCAAAATCCCTAATTTCTACATTTCGGGTTATACCCTATAGACTCATAGACTTGATTATTCCGAATGAGCCTTATATCAAAATATAGATGTTTAAAGTATGGTTTGATTATTAAAATGGTATGGCTTTGAGTCGTAATTTAAATGTAAACTAGCATACCAATTGGGTGAGGAAAATTTGATGTGCTTAATGCTCCTAATTGCTCTTATGTGTACTAAATGTCTTGATTGAGCGTGTCTAGTTGTTGATAAACGATAAAGATGTTTGAAAATGAATTAAATGAACTGGGAAAACAGAGTGTGGATAACGTCCCGAGAACTTAAGTTATGATTGTGATTAGTGATGTCAATGAAATGAGAAATGTGAAATATATTATGAAATGATCCTCGACTCAACTATTTTAAATGACTTCTAAAAGTAGAATATGCCTAAAAGCTCTATTGAGGTATGTATGGCTAAAATCCCCTCTTCTTAGAAATTGAACCCCTTGGTGTCCATACAATTGATGTAATCTCCAACCTTGATTGACGTAGAAAAAGATATTCCAAACGTTCTTGTGTTGTAAGAATGTATGTGCAATATGTGTTTGAATGCTCCCATTATGCTATCTTGTCACTTGGGGAATGTGTTAAAGATATGGAATATGTCTTAAATTGCCAAAGTATGTGAAAGCCTTTATATGCCAATGATTCATAACTTCTCATGTGTGTACTTAATATCTTGGATTGAAAATCTTGTTTGACAAAATTGATAATAATATGAAATGTGGGAAAAGAACTCGCATTATGAAATGCGGCCAAGTGTCGAGTGTGATATAACCATTATGGCCACTAGTGCTGAAGAAATTAAAATATGTGAGGAAAATATGGAATGAGATGATTGATAGAAAATGGAATGTCTTGAGTGAGACGGCCTAGCCGATTGGGCCGTGATCAGACGCCATGCCGCACACATGGTGGTATTGTGCTGGAAATTGAAACCAAAAATGAAATGGGAATTGAGATTGTAGAGAATGTCTCCAATGAGATGACCTAGCCGATCGGGTCATGATCGAACTTCGTGCCAAGAGTAAGGTGGCATTGTGAAAAGTGGTATCGTAAATTGTGGTATTATCGGTACTAAAGATCTCCCAACTAAAAATATGTATTACTTTCATATTTTGAAAATTGTTATATTTCAATTGGGCATTTGGATATTATTGATTGTGACTTGTTGTTTATATGGCTTTCCTTTTCTCATATGGTTATTCTATTTTGAAAGATGATTTTTAGCTTTACATGCTAGTACTATTCGACAGTACTTACGTCCCTTTTGTCGGGGACGCTGCATCTTTTATGGATGCAGGTGGTTCCATAGTAGGCGGCAATGATCAGTGATTGCGGTACACTCCTTTCTGCTAACTTGGTGATCCCCACTTCATTTCGGGGTCCTATGTCATTTGGTTATCGTGTACTTTGTATTTTGAGGTATAGCTAGATCCTTGTTGCCAACATTTCTATATTACTCTTCAATTTTACTTAGAGGCTCCAAACGCAGGTTGTGGGTGGTGTTTGATAATGGAAATTGAATTAGAATTATTGGTATTTGGAAAACATGTTTTTAATCATATCTATAAAAATTGTGATATTTTTGATATTATGGTTGAAACTGCTAATGAAAACAAAATGAAAGTTGTTAATGAAATATTTATAAAGTATGATTAATGGAGTTCATCTCCTCCTTATTCATGAATTAGATTCGGTAGAATAAAACCTAAAAGGCTTGCTCAGTCGGGTTTACTCGGTTGAGCGCCGATCGTGCTCCTTGGTTTTATGGGCATGACAGGAAAGTTCAATCAGTATTGGGAAAACAAAGTCACACGACAGAGTTGAATAAAGGTGAAATTTTATTCCTAAACTTTATAACTTCTGGGAGATAAGTACAGACGTCTCCATATCGATCCCCCAGACTTTACTAAGCTTGTTCGTGAATTGTGAGACCTAGGCAACCTAGTGCTTTGATACCAACTTGTCATGACCCGAAATTCCAACCGTCGGGACCGTGATGGCGCCTAACATCACACTTGCCACGCAAGACAACGTTAGAGGTTATTTAGCCAATTCTCTACAATTTTAGTGATTAAGAGTAAAGAAGAAAAAAATAAACCGAAATAAACATGAATCTATATAGATAACAACTTTGATTACATGCTATTTCTACCCAGAATCCGGAGTCACAACTCACGAACATACTGAGACTTTTCTACAAATATTTGTTCGAAAGAAAGTACAAATGTTTGTGACAGTAAGTATGGGAGTGTAGAAGGGGACTCCAGAGCCTGCGGACGCCAACAGGACTACCTTTGGTCTCCTAACTGTGAAGTCTGCATCCAACCTCTCGATCAGCCACTGCCTGCTACAAAATCTGCACAGGAAGTGCAGAGTGCAGTATCAGTACAACCGACCCAATGTATTGGTAAATGCCGAGACTAACCTCGACGAAGGAATGACGAGGCTACGGTAGAACACTCACAAATAAATCTGCATCCAATGAATAATAATGTAAGAAAAGAAGATAGAATAACGTAAAAACAGTAACTTGCAAGGAATAATACATCACCCAATGTGTTTCATCAGTGTTCAGTTATAACCAATCCTTAAGTGCAATTCAAAGCTACCCTAAAACCTACACATTCAAAGAAAATGCATAAACATAGAGATTGTTGCGGCGCGCAACCCGATCCCACTGTACATATCTATCACGACCCCAAATCCTAACCGGCCGTGATGGCGCCTATCATGGAACTAGGCTAGCCAACCATTTCAGACTATCAATATATATCATAATTTCCCAAAATTTAGCATATTATTAAAAGTAGCAGAATGAGATGAAACAAATACACACTTCCCCAAAACCTGGAGTCAACTGTCATGAGCATCTAAGAGTGAACATACAATGTACAATATAGTGACTTGCTACAACAAAAGTCTGAGGTACAAAAGACCAAAAGAAACTATGATCTAAGGGAAGGAAAGGAGGTGAGCTGGGGACGCTGAGCAGCTACCTCAATCCTCGAACAACTCCGAGCTCGTCCAGAAATCAACTAGTGAGATGGTCTGGTACCTGGATGTGCACACAGAGGTGCAGGGAGTAACATGAGTACGCCAACTCAGTAAGTAATCAATGTAACTAAAAACTTGAGTGTAGTGACGAACAATTTAAATCATGTAAATCCATATAATGAATAACAGTGGAAATGAACAAATCAAGTCAGAAATCTACAATTCTGAATATTTCATAAAACTCTAATTTCCATTTAAAAATCTCGTATGAAAACTTTTGTCCAGCATTTATTATCAGAGGCTCACTGTAAAGAAGAGTGAAAACAGCATTTTCATAAAATATAAGCCCCTCGGGCACAGTATCACTCACAATAAAGCCTCTCGGGAAAGCCTCTCAGTCACTCGTGACTCCACTATCAGTATCGCATGCTCTCGCTTAACATTCATACTCAGTAATTACCATGAACACACACAACGGCTGCGGCGGGCAGCCCGCTCCACTACATTTATACATATATATATTTATATTATTGCGGCGTGTAGCCCGATCCATATATATAACATATATTGTTGCGGCGTGCAGCCCGATCCATATATATAACATATATTGTTGCGGCGTGCAGCCCGATCCATATAATAGTCGATTGTGCTCACTAGGGGTGTACAAACTCCTGGAGGGGCTCCTTCAACTCAAGCGCTATATCTGCAGCGGCGTGCAGCCCGATCCAATATGTATACTATTGTGGCGTGCAGCCCGATCAATATATAACATATATTGCTCCGGCGTGCAGCCTGATCCACATATATATAATCTATATTGCTACGGTGTGCAGCCCGACCCACATATAATATATAACATATATGTTGTAGTGGTGTGCAGCCCGTCCCATAACCATCCTCACATACTCAGCGCTCGACCTAACACATATATAATGTTGCGGCGTGCAGCCCAATCCATAGTTATCCTCACGTACTCGGATCTCGGCCTGACCCATTCACCCTCACAAGTCACTTGGCAATTTATCTCAACTCACGGGGCTCAGTCCAAAATACTTTTTAGAGTTTTCAAAGCATTGAGATAACAGTGACAATAACAACAAGTAGGAAACATGACTAAGTTCACAATTGTTCTATCAGGATTGTGGTAGAACAGTGTAAAAGTACCCCCTCAGGGTCGAAACAGGTCGGCACAAGGCCCCAAACATGGAAAATACCCCTGAGGGTCTAAAAAAATCAGCGCAAGGCCCCAAACATAACTCATATCCCATAAACAAGTATAAACTTCTGAAAGACAGGATGTCGTAAGGTTTCAAATCGAATACGCGGCTTAATAGTCGCTACCGGATGGACCAAGTCACAATCCCTACCGGTGCACACCCCCACGCTCGTCACCTAGCATGTGCATCACCTCATTTATCAACACAATATCAAATAATGGGGTGTCATACCCTCAGGTTTAGAGTTATGATCGTTACTTACCTCAAAACAGCCCAAAAGCTACTCCGCGATGTTCTTTCCCCTCGAATTGGCTCCCAAATGCTCCGAATCTAACCAAAAATCAGATTAACATCATCAATATACGCTAACAGAACAAAACCCAATCGAAAGATATAAATTTTAACACAATTCTCGAAATTCGGCAAAATCCGAGCCCCCGGCCCACGTCTTGGAATTCAATAAAATTTACATCACTAGAATCCTCATCTTCCCACAATTCTATACATACCAAAAACTCCACAATCGGACCATAATTGCCCACTCAAATCACNATCTAACCAAAATCAGATTAACATCATCAATATACGCTAACAGAACAAAACCCAATCGAAAGATATAAATTTTAACACAATTCTCGAAATTCGGCAAAATCCGAGCCCCCGGCCCACGTCTTGGAATTCAATAAAATTTACATCACTAGAATCCTCATCTTCCCACAATTCTATACATACCAAAAACTCCACAATCGGACCATAATTGCCCACTCAAATCACCAAAAGAATTTCCAAATTTCCTCCCCATTTTTCCCAACCTTTTACCACTTTAATTCTTCAAATTACAAGCCTAATCCGAACAAAATAGCATAGAAACGAAGTTTATAATCCGGGAACTTACCTCCACTGAAGTCCCTCGAATACCTTCTTCAATTTCCTCTCAACTCAGCTTAACTCGCATGCAAAAATGGAGGAAATGCCAATATATTCACGGAGGCACTTTTTATACTGTTCTACCCAGTTAGTCTGCACATGCGGACAATTCCTCGCACCTGCGGTCCCAGGTGCGCACCTGCGAAATCCCACTAACAGTCCAATACTCGCACCTGCGATCCCTTTTCCGCACCTGCGGCTTCTTAGGTGCGTCAAATGCTTCGCACCTGCGGATTCCTCCTGCCTGGCCTATCTTCGCACCTGCGCAGGGTCCTTCGCACCTGCGGTTACCCTTCCCCAGGTGCAGCTACACCAGAAGATTCACATCAATAGCTATTTGCTGCAAATTTCCTAAGTCCAAACCCCCGTTAACCATTCGAAATCAATCCCGAGCCCCTCGGGGCCCCAACCAAACATACCAAAACACCCCATAGCATCATTCAAACTTATTGGAGACTTCGAAACACCAAAAACAACACAAAAACACAAAAATTACATCAAATTCAAACCTATGAAGTTTGAAACTTCTAAATCTCGCCAATGATGCCGAAACCAACCAAAATACATTCGATTGACCTGAAATTTTGCACACATATCCAAAATGACATTACGAACCTTATCCAATTGTCGAAATTCCATTCCGACCCCTATAGCCTATTTTCCACTGCCGACCGGAAATCGCCAAAAACCAACTTTCTCAGATTCAAGCCTAATTCTACACCGGACATCAAAACTTCATTCCGAACACACTCCTAAGTCCCAAATCACATAACGAAGCTATCTGAGCCATAAAATTTGCATTTCGAGGTCGTTTACCAATAGGTCAACTCTCAGTTTGACTTTTTAATTATTAGGCTACTTTAAGAGGCTAAATACCTCTGTTCTCACCACGACCACTCCGAACCCAAACCATCCGGCCCAACACAACAAAAACAGGATAAGCAATATATGATAAAGCACAAATGAGGGAAACAGGGCTAATCTCACAAAACGACTGGCCGGGTCGTTACATCCTCCACCTCTTAAACAAACATTCATTCTCGAACGGGTCTAGAACATACCTGGAGGCTCGAATCAGTGAGGATATTTGTCCCGCATCTCCCGCTAGGTCTCCCAGGTGCATCCTCCACCGGCTGTCCTCTCCACTAAACTTTTACTAAAGCTATTTCCTTAGACCTCAACCGTCTGACCTGACGACCCAAAATAGCCACTGGCTCTACCTCATATGACATATCACCCTCGAGTTGAACCGTGCTGAAGTCCAAAACATGAGACGGGTCACCAACATACTTCCGGAGCATTGACACATGGAACACTAGATGAATACTCGATAAGCTGGGAGGCAAGGCAAGTCTATATGCCACCTCCCCAATCATCTGAAGCACCTCAAAAGGCCCAATGAACCTGGGACTCAGCTTTCCCCTCTTTTCGAACCTCATAACACCCTTCATGGGTGACACCTTCAGCAGCACTTTCTCCCCAACCATGAAAGACACATCTCGGACCTTCCGTTTCGCATAACTCTTCTGCCTAGACTGCGCCGAACGAAGTCGCTCCCAAATCAACTTCACCTTACCCAACTTCTCCTGTACCAAGTCTGTGCCCAATAGCCTAGCCTCGCTCGGTTCAAACCAACCAACCGAAGATCTACACCTCCTACCATATAAATCCTCATACGGAGCCATCTGGATACTCAACTGATAACTATTATTATATGAAAACTCTGCGAGTGGCCGAAACTGGTCCCATGAACCCTCAAAATCAATGACACAGGCCCGCAACATATCCTCCAAAATCTGAATAGTACGCTCCGACTGCCCGTCGGTCTGAGGATGAAATGATGTGCTCAACTCAACCTGAGTACCCAACTCTCTCTGTACGACTCTCTAGAACTGAGATGTGAACTGAGTACCCCTGTCAGATAGAAACTGGAACCCCATGCAATCGGACAATCTCCCTGATATAAATCTCAGCTAACCGCTCCGAAGAATAAGTAGTACCAACAAGAATGAAGTGTGCAGACTTGGTCTGTCGATACACAATAACCCATATAGCATCAATCCTCCTCGAAGTCCGTGGGAGCCCAACTACGAAGTCGATGGTGATCCGCTCCCACTTCCACTCCGGAATATCAAATCACTGAAGTAGTCTACCTGGCCTCTGGAGCTCATACTTGACCTGCTAACAGTTGAGACACCGAGCCAAAAACTCAACAATATCCCTCTTCATCCGCCTCCACCAATAATGTTGTTGCAGATCCGGATACATCTTTGCGGCACCCGGATGGATGGAATACCGCGAACTATGGGCCTTAGCTAGAATCAAATCTCGAATCCCATCCACATTGGGCATGCAAATCCGGACTTGCATCCTCATGACCCCATCATCATCAATAACCACATCCATGACATCGTCGCGACGGACCCTGTCCTGAAGAACAAGCAAATGTGGATCATCATACTGGCGTGCTCTAATCTGATCATAAAGAGAAGACCTGGAGGATACACAAGCCAAAAGACCGTGGAGGCTCTGATAGATCCAATCTCACCAACTGACCTGCTAAAGCCTGAACATCAAGTGCTAAAGGTCTCTCTGCTACTGGAAGGTAGGCTAAACTCTCCGCTCTGCGACTCAGGGCATCGGCCACTATATTGGCCTTCCCCGGATGATATAAGATAGTGAGGTCATAATCCTTGAGAAGCTCCAACCACCTCCTCTGACGCAAATTCAGATCCTTCTGCTTAATCAGATGTTGCAAACTACGGTGATCAGTGAAAATCTCACAATGCACTCCATATAAATAATGGCGCCAAATCTTCAAGGCAGGGACAATAGCTACTAGCTCAAGATCGTGCACTGGATAATTCTTCTCGTTCACCTTCAATTGTATGAAGGCGTAGGAATTCACCCTACCGTCCTGCATCAGAACCGCTCCAAGGCCAACCCTCGAAGCATCACAGTAAAATGTATAAGAACCTGAACCCGTAGGCAAAATCAATATCGGAGCTATAGTCAAAGCTTACTTGAGCTTCTGAAAGCTCTCCTCACACTCCTCAGTCCACCTGAACTGAGCACCCTTCAGGATCAGTCTGGTCATAGGTGCTGCAATAGATGAAAATCCCTCGACGAAACGGCGATAGTACCCTTCCAAACAAAGGAAACTGCGAATCTCAGTAGCTGATGACGGTCTAGGCCAACTCTGCACCGCCTCTACCTTCTTCGAATCAACCTGAAGACCCTTACTGGACACCATGTGCCCCAAGAATGCTACTGAATCAAGCCACTACTAACACTTTGAAAGTTTTGCATACAATCTCTTCTCTCTCAAGGTCTGAAGCACAACTCTCAAATGCCGCTCACGATCCTCCCGAGATCGGGAATACACCAAGATATCATCAATAAACACGATGACACAAAAATATAGATAAGGCTGGAATACACTGTTCATCAAGTGCATAAAGGCTGCTGGGGCATTGGTCAGCCCGAATTACATAACCAGAAACTCATAATGACCATATCTAGTTCTGAAAGTAGTCTTCGGTATGTCTGGCTTCCGAATCTTCAACTGATGATAGCCGGAACGCAAGTCAATCTTAGAAAATACTCTGGCACCCTGCAACTGATCAAAAAATTCATCTATACGAGGCAAGGGATATAGGTTCTTCACCGTAACCCAATTCAGCTACCGATAATCAATACACATACGCATAGAACCATCCTTCTTCTTTACAAACAACACTGGTGCACCCTAAGGTGACACACTAGGCCGAATGAACCCCTTATCTAGGAGTTCCTAAAGCAGCTCCTTTAATTCATTTAGCTCCGTTGGTGTCATACGATAAGGTGGAGTAGAAATAGGCTGAGTGCCTGGCACCAGGTCGATACCAAAATCAATGTCCCTGTCAGGTGGCATGCCTGGAAGGTCTGCAGGAAACACGTCCGAAAAGTCACGGACCACAGGAACCGAATCAATAGCGGGAGTCTCACCACTGACATCCCTCACAAAAGCCAGATACGATAAATACCCCTGCTCAACCATACGCTGAGCCTTCAGGTAGAAAATCACCCTGCTAGGCACATAATCAGAAGACCCTCTCCACTCAACCCTCGGACATCCGGGCATAGCTAAGGTCACGGTCTTAGCGTGACAATCAAGAGCAACATGACACGGAGATAACCAGTCCATGCCAAATATCACATCAAAATCGACCATGCTGAGTAACAGTAGGTCCACTCGGGTCTCCAGACCCCCCAATAGATATCACACACGACCGATACACACGGTCCACAACAACAGTATCTCCCATCGGAGTCAACAAATGAACAGATGTAACTAAAAACTCACGGGGCATATCCATTAAATGGGCAAAATATGAAGAAACATAGGAATATGTAGAACCAGGGTCAAATAAAGCGTAAGCATCTCGGCAACAGACTGAGACAATACTTGCGATCACTACATCGGAGGCCATAGCATCTGGCCTGGCTGTAAAGGCACACATACGGACCTGACCTCCACCTGCTCAACCTCCCCCTTTAGGGCGGCCTCTAGCTGACTGACTACCACCCCTGGCTGCCTGGGTGGGTGGCGAAGTAACTAGAGCTAAAGTCGAAGGTTGGCTCCTCGGCTGAGATGGACCTCCAAGAAGATGAGGACACTGCCTCCTCCTATGCCCAAACTCCCCACACCCATAACAGCTCCCTGGAGCTGGAGACTGGGAATGAAATGAACCCCTGGAACCAGAATATCCACTCGGAGAACCATGCATAAAAGAACCCTGAGCTGATAGTGCTCGAGCTGCACTCTGGGCTAAAAGGGCACCGAATGAAAAATGGCCTGGCTGAAAACCGCGGGGACCCTGCCCCGAGGATGGACCACTATAGGCTGGGCAGCCTAATCGAGGAGGCCTGAATGAATAGCCCCTGCCATGCTGAAACTGCCCCCTGGAAGGAGCACCACTAGAACCACCCAATCCACGAGGCCTCTCGGCCTCCCTCTCTACCCGCTCCTGGCGGTGAACCGACTCAATATCTCGAGCAATATCGACAACCTTCTCAAATGTAGTATCTGATAGTCTCTCCCAGGTCATGAAAAGGCAGAGTTGATAAGTAAGGCCATCTATAAACCTCATAATCCTCTCCCTATCAGTAGGGACCAACTCGGTGACATGACGAGCCAACTCCGAAAATCGCATCTCGTACTGCATCACTGATAGCTCCCCCTGATGCAGCTGCTCAAAATGCCTGCGTTGCTCTTCCCGGTGAGACTGGGTTCATACTTCTCCAAGAAGCTAGTGGATAACTGCTTCCAGGTAATGGGTGCTGAACCAAAAGTCCTACATCTCTCAAAAGACTTCCACCAAGTGAAAGCAGCACCACAAAACTGAAAGGTAGCAAATGAGACCCCACTGGTCTCCAAAATCCCAGCAGTACGCAGCATCCTCTAGCACTTATCTAGAAAACCCTGGGCATCCTCGGCCTCAGCATCACTGAATATCGGAGGTTGTAGTCTACTAAACCTCTCCAGCCTACGCTGCTCATCATCTAGCATAGTTGGGACCACGAAGTCCTAAACTGGAGAAATCGGTTGGGCTGGAACCGCCCCTGGTGTCTTCTGACCCTGAGTATACTGCTCAAATGTCCGAGAAACTGGAGTCTGACTGCCTCCCCCGGCCTGAGAAGTAGCGGTAACTACCTGAGCAAGGGTGGTACACACCGTCAAGATCTAAACCAAGGTCTCCTGAAGACCCGGAATAATAATAGGCACTGCCGATGCCTGAGCCTGTCCCGTTAGAACATCTGCGGTGAGAACCTGATCCTGAATAGTAGGGGGATCAATTGATACTACCCTGGCTACCGCACGGGCTGGCCCCTACCTCTACCACGGCCTCGACCGCGGCCTCGACCCCTCGCTGGTCTAGCTGGTGGCCGATCGCCCTGATCGGTAGCACGAGTCCTCACTATCAGTGAGAGAATGAAACAACAGAAGTTTAGATTTCCAGAATCAATCAAATGGCACGACAGAATTCAAGAAAAATGAGATTTTTCGTAAGGGTTATGTAGCCTCTCGAAGATAAGTACAGACGTCTCTGTACCTATCCGCAAGACTCTACTAAACCTGCTCATGACCATTAAGTCCTATGTGACCTAGGCTCTAATACCAACTTGTCACGACCCCAAATCCTAACCGGTCGTGATGGCGCCTATCATGGAACTAGGCTAGCCAACCATTTCAGACTATCAATATATATCATAATTTCTCAAAATTTAGCAGATTTTTAAAAATAACAGAATGATATGAAACAAATACACACTTCCCCAAAACCTGGAGTCAACTGTCCTGAGCATCTAAGACTTAAAACACAATTTACAATATAGTGACTTGCTACAATAAGAGTCTGAGGTACAAAAGACCAAAAGAAACTATTGTCTAAGGGGAGGAAAGGAGGTGAGTTGGGGACGCTCAGCAGCTACCTCAATACTCGAACAACTCTGAGCTCGTCCGGAAATCAACTAGTGAGATGGTCCGGTACCTGGATCTGTACACAGAGGTGGAGGGAGTAACGTGAGTACGACAACTCAGTAAGTAATCAATGTAACTAACAACTTGAGTGTAGTGACGAGCAATTTAAATAATGTAAATTCATATAATGAATAACAGTGGAAATGAACAAATCACGTCAGAAATATACAATTCCGAATATTTCATAAAACTCTGGTTTCCATTTTAAAATCTCGTATGAAAACTTTTGTCCAGCATTTATTATCAGAGGCTCACTGTATAGAAGAGTGAAAACAGCATTTACATAAAATATAAGCCCCTCGGGCAAAGTATCACTCACAATAAAGCCTCTCGGGCAAGCCTCTCAGTCACTCGTGACTCCACTATCAGTATCTCATGCTCTCGCTTAACACTCGTACTTACTAAGTACCATGAACACACACAACTGTTGCGGTGGGCAGCCCGCTCCACTACATTTATACATATATATTTATACTGCTGCGGTATGCAGCCCGATCCATATATATTGTTGCGGCGTGAAGCCCGATCCATATAATAGTCGACTGCGCTCACTAGGGGTGTACAAACTCCTGGAGGAGCTCCTTCAGCCCAAGCGCTATATCTTCTGCGGCGTGCAGCCCGATCCAATATGTATACTGTTGTGGCGTGCAGCCTGATCCATATATAACATATATTTTTGCGGCGTGCAGCCCGATCCACATATATATAATCCATATTGTTGTTGTGTCCAGCCCGGCCCGCATATAATATATAACATATATGTTGTTGCGATGTGCAGCCCGTCCCATACTCACATATTCGGTGCTCGGCCTAACACATATATATTGTTGCGGCGTGCAGCCTGATCCATAGCTATCCTCACGTACTCGGCTCTCAGCCTGACTCAGTCAACCTCACAAACCACTGGGGCAATTTATCTCAACTCACAGGGCTCAACCCAAAATACTTTTCAGAGTTTTCAAAGTAGTGTGATAACAGTGACAATAAAACAAGTAGGAAACATGACTGAGTTCACAATTGTTTTATCATGATGGTGGTAGAACAGTGTAAAAGTACCGCCTGAGGGTCTAAACAGGTCGGCACAAGGCCTCAAACATGGAAAATACCGCTGAGGGTCTAAACAGATCGGTGCAAGGCCCCAAACATGGCTCACAGCCCATAATCAAGTATAAACTTCTAAAAGACAGGATGTCGTAAGGTTTCAAATCAAATACGGGGCTTAATAGTCGCTACGGAACGGACCAATCACAATCCCTATCGGTGCACTCCCCCACGCTCGTCACCTAGCATGTGTGTCACCTCATTTATCAACACAATATCAAATAACGGGGTGTCATACCCTTAGGTTTAGAGTTATGATCGTTACTTACCTCAAAATAGCCCAAAAGATACTCCGCGATGCGTTTTCCCCTCTAATTGGCTCCCAAATGCTCCGAATCTAATCAAAAATCAGATTATCATCATCAATAAATGCTAACTGAACAAAACCCAATCGAAAGATATAAATTTTAACACAATTCTCGAAATTCAGCCAAATCTGAGCCCCGGGCCCACGTCTCGAAATTCAATAAAATTTAAAGCACTAGAATTCTCATCTTCCCACGATTCTATACATACCAAAAACTCCACAATCGGACCATAATTTCCCACTCAAATCACCAAAAGAATTTCCAAATTTCCTCCCCATTTTTCCCAACCTTTTACCACTTTAATTCTTCAAATTACAAGCCTAATCTGAATAAAATAGCATAGAAACAAGTTTTATAATCCGGGAACTTACCTCCACTGAAGTCCCTCGAATACCTTCTTCAATTTTCTATCTACTTAGATCAATCTGCATGCAACAATGGAGGAAATGCCAATATATTCGCGGAGGCACTTTTTATACTATTCTGCCCAGTTAGTCCGCACATGCGGGCAATTCCTCGCACCTGCGGTCCCAGGTGCGCACCTGCGAAATCCCACTAACAGTCCAATTCTCGCACCTGCGATCCCTTTTTCGCACCTGTGGATTGCTCCTGCCTGGCCTATCTTCGCACCTCTGCAGGGTCCTTCGCACCTGCGGCATCGCACCTGCGGCTACCCTTCCGCAGGTGCAGCCACACCAGAAGATTCACACCAGCAGCTATTTGCTGCAAATTTCCTAAGTCCAAACCCTCGTTGACCATCCGAAATCAATCCCGAGCCCCTCGGAACCCCAACCAAACATACCAACAAACCCCATAGCATCATTCAAACTAAGTCGAGCCTTCGAAACACAAAAAACAACACAAAAACACCAAAATTACATCAAATTCAAACCTATGAACTTTGAAACTTCTAAATCTTGCCAATGATGCTGAAACCAACCAAAACACATTCGATTGACCTGAAAATTTTCACACATATACAAAATGACATTACGAACCTGCTCCAACTATCAGAATTCCATTCCAACCCCTATAGGCTATTTTCCACTGCCGACCGAAAATCACCAAAAACCAACTTTTGCCAATTCAAGCCTAATTCTACACAGGACATCAAAACTTCATTTCGAATACACTCCTAAGTCCCAAATTATATAAAGAAGCTATCTGAGTCATAAAATCTGCATTCCGAGATCATTTACCAATAAGTCAACTCTCAATTTGAAACTATTAGGTTACTTTAAGAGGCTAAGTGCCTATGTTCTCACCACGACCACTCTAAACCCAAACCATCTGACCCAACACAACATAAATAGGCTAAGAAATATATGATAAAGCATAAATGGGGGGAACAAGGCTAATCTCACGAAACGACCGGTCGGGTCGTTACATCCTCCCCCTCTTAAACAAGCGTTCGTTCTAGAAAAGGTCTAGAACATACTTGGAGTCTCGAATAAGTGAGGATATCTGTCCCGCATCTCCCGCTCGGTCTCCCAGTTGGAATCCTCCACCGCATGTCCTCTCCACTGAACCTACACTGAAGCTATATCCTTAGACCTCAACCGTCTGACCTGACGACCCAAAATAGCCACTTGCTCTACCTCACATGACATATCACCTCGAGTTGAACCGTGCTGAAGTCCAAAACATGATACGGGTCACCAACATACTTCTGGAGCATCGACACATGGAACACTAGATGAATACTCGATAAGCTGGGAGGCAAGGCAAGTCTATATGCCACCTCCCCAATCCTCTGAAGCACCTCAAAAGGCCCAATGAACCTGAGACTCAGCTTTCCCCTCTTTCCGAACCTCATAACACCCTTCATGGGTGACACCTTCAGCAGCACTTTCTCCCCAACCATGAAAGACACATCTCGGACCTTCCGGTCTGCATAACTCTTCTGTCTAGACTGTGTTGTGCGAAGCCGCTCCTGAATCAACTTCACCCTACCCAACACATCCTGAACTAAGTTTGTGCCCAATAGCCTAGCCTCGCCCGGCTCAAACTAACCAACCGGAGATCTGCACCTCCTACCATATAAAGCCTCATACGTAGCCATCTGGATACTCGACTGATAATTATTATTATATGCAAACTCCGCGAGTGGCTGAAACTGGTCCCATGAACCCCCAAAATCAATGACACAGGCCCGCAACATATCCTCTAAAATCTGAATAGTATGCTCTAACTGTCTGTCGGTATGAGGATGAAATGTTGTTCTCAACTCAACCTTAGAACCCAACTCTCTCCGTAAAGCTCTCCAGAACTGAGATGTAAACTGAGTACCCCTGTCAGAAATGATAGAAACTGGAACCCTATACAATCAGACAATCTCCTTGATATAAATCTCAGCTAACCGCTCCGTGGAATAAGTAGTACCAACAAGAATGAAGTGCGCAGACTTGGTCAACCGATCCACAATAACCCATATAGCATCAATCCTCCTCGAAGTCCGTGGGAGCCCAACTACGAAGTCCATGGTGATCTATTCCCATTTCCACTCCGGAATATCAAATCTCTGAAGCAGTCCACCTGACCTCTGGTGCTCATACTTGACCTGCTAACAGTTGAGACACCGAGCCACAAACTCAATAACACCCCTCTTCATCCGCCTCCACCAATAATGTTGTTGCAGATCCTGATACATCTTCGCCGCACCCGGATGGATGGAATACCGCGAACTATGGCCTCAGCTAGAATCAAATCTCGAATCCCATCCACATTGGGCACGCAAATCCGGACCTGCAACCTCATGACCCCATGATCATCAATAACCACATCCTTGACATCACTGCGACGGACCCTGTCCTGAAGAACAAGCAAATGTGGATCATCATACTAGCGTGCTCTAATCTGATCATAAAGAGAAAACTTAGAGGATACACAATCCAATACCCGTGGAGGCTCTGATAGATCCAATCTCACTAAATGACCTACTAAAGCCTGAACATCAAGTGCTAAAGGTCTATCTGCTACTGGAAGGTAGGCTAAACTCTCCGCTCTGCGACTCAAGGCATCGGCCACTATATTGGCCTTCCCCGGATGATATAAGATAGCGAGGTCATAATCCTTGAGAAGCTCCAACCAGCTCCTCTGACGCAAATTCGAATCCTTCTTCTTAAGCAGACGCTGCAAACTACGGTGATCAGTGAAAATCTCACAATGCACTCCATACAAATAATGATGCCAAATCTTCAAGGCGTGGACAATAGCTGCTAGCGCAAGATCATGCATTGGATAATTCTTCTCGTGCACCTTAAATTGTCTGGACGCGTAGGAAATCACCCTACCATCCTGCATCAGAATCGCTCCAACGCCAACCCTCGAAGCATCACAGTAAACTGTATAAGAACCTGAACCCGTAGGCAAAATCAATCTCGGAGTTGTAGTCAAAGCTGACTTGAGCTTCTGAAAGCTCTCCTCACACTCCTCAGTCCACCTGAACTGAGCACCATTCTGGGTCAGTCTGGTCATAGGTGCTGCAATAGATGAAAATCTCTCGACGAAACGGCGATAGTACCCTGCCAAACCAAGGAAACTGCGAATCTCAATAGATGATGACGGTCTAGGCCAACTCTGCACCGCCTCTACCTTCTTTGAATCAACCTGAATACCCTCAGTGGACACCACGTACCCCAAGAATGCTACTGAATCAAGCTAGAACTCACACTTCGAAAGTTTTGTACACAATCTTTTCTCTCTCAAGGTCTGAAGCACAACTCAAAAATGTCGCTCATGATCCTCCCGAGATCGAGAATACACCAAGATATCGTCAATAAACACGATGACAAAAGAATCCAGATAAGGCCGGAATACACTGTGCATCAAGTTCCTAAAGGCTGCTGGGGCATTGGTCAGCCCGAATGACATAACCAGAAACTTGTAATGACCATATCCAGTCCTAAAAGCAGTCTTCGGTATGTCTGGAACCCGAATCTTTAACTGCTGATAGCCGGAACGCAAGTCAATCTTAGAAAATACTCTGGCACCCTGCAACTGATCAAACAAGTCATCTATACGAGGCAAGGGATATCGGTTCTTCACCGTAACCCTATTCAGCTGCTGATAATCAATACACATACGCATAGAACCATCTTTCTTCTTTAAAAACAACACTGGTGCACCTCAAGGTGACACACTAGGCCGAATGAACCCCTTATCTAGGAGTTCCTGAAGCTGCTCCTTTAATTCCTTTAGCTCTGCTGGTGCCATACAATAAGGTGGAATAGAAATAGGCTGAGTGCCTGGCACAAGGTCGATACCAAAATCAATGTCCCTGTCAGGTGGCATGCCTGGTAGATCTGCAGGAAACACGTCCGTAAATTCACGGACCACAAGAACCGAATCAATAGCGGGAGTCTCACCACTGACATCGCTCACAAAAGCTAGATACGATAAACACCCCTTCTCAACCATACGCTGAGCCTTCAGGTAGGAAATCACCCTGCTAGGCACATAATCAGAAGACCCTCTCCACTCAACCCTTGGACATCTGGGCATAGCTAAGGTCATGGTCTTAGTGTGACAATCAAGAGCAGCATGAAACGGAGATAACCAGTCCATGCCCAATATCACATCAAAATCGACCATGTTGAGTAACAATAGGTCCACTCGGGTCTCCAGACCCCCAATAGATATCACACACGACCGATACACATGGTCCACAACAACAGTATCGCCCCACACATGAACAGATGTAACTAAAAACTCACAGGGCATATCCTGAAAATGGGCAACATATGAAGAAACATAGGAATATGTAGAACCAGGGTCAAATAAAGCCAAATCATCTCGGCAACAGACTGACACAATACCTGCGATCACTGCATCGGAGTCCATAGCATCTGGCCTGGCTGGAAAGGCATACATACGGCCCTGACCTCCACCTACTCGACCTCCCCCTCTAGAGTGGCCTCTAGCTGACTGACTACCACCTTTGGCTGTCTGGGTGGGTGGCAAAGTAACTGGAGCTGAAGTCGAAGGCTGGGTCCTCAGCTGAGATGGACCTCCAAGAAGATGAGGACACTGCCTCCTCCTATTCCCAAACTCCCCACACTCATAACAGCTCCCGGGAGCTGGAGACTATGACTAAAATGAACCCCTGGCACCAGAATGGCCACTAGGTGAACCATGCATAAAAGAACCCTGAGTTGATGGTGCTCGAGCTGCACCCTGGGCTAGAAGGGAATCGAATGAAGAATGGCCTGGCGAAAAACTGCGGGGACCCTGCCCTGAGGATGTACCACTATACGCTGAGCGGCCTGATCGAGGAGGCCTGAATGAACGGCCCCTGCCATGCTGAAACTACCCCCTGGAAGGAGCACCACTAGAACTACCCGATCCATGAGGCCTCTTTGCCTCCCTCTCTACCCGCTCCTGGCGGAGAACCGACTCAATATCTCGAGAAATATCAACAACCAGTTCGAATATAGCATCTGATACTCTCTCCCGAGTCATGAAAAGGAGGAGCTGATAAGTAAGTCCATCTATAAACCTCTTAATCCTCTCCCTATCAGTAAGGACCAACTCGGTGGCATGACGAGCCAATTCCCAGAACCGTATCTCGTAGTGCGTCACTGATAGCTCCCCCTGACGCAGCTGTTCAAAATGCCTATGATGCTCCTCCCGATGAGACTAGGGTACATACTTCTCCAAGAAGATAGTGGAGAACTACTGCCAGGTAAGGGGTGCTGAACCAACAGTCCTACGCCTCTCAAAAGACTCCCACCAAGTGAAAGTAGCACCAAAAAACTAAAAGGTAGCAAATGAGACCCCACTGGTCTCCAAAATCCCAGCAGTGCGCAGCATCCTCTAGCACTTATCTAGAAAACCCTGGGCATCCTCTCCCTCAGCACCACTGAATGTCGGAGGCTGTAGTCTACTAAACCTCTCCAGCCTACGCTGCTCATCATCTAGCATAGTTGGGACCACGAATTCCTAAACTGGAGAAATCGGTTGGGCGGGAACCGCCCCTGGTGTCTTCTGGCCCTGAGTATACTGCTCAAATGTCCGAGAAACTGGAGTCTGACTGCCTCCCTCGGCCTGAGAAGTAGCGGTAACTGCCTGAGCAAGGGTGGTACACACCGTCAAGATCTCAGCCAAGGTCTCCTGAAGACCCGGAATAACAATGGGCACTGCCAGTGCCTGAGCCTGTCTCGTTAGAGCATTTGCGGCAGGAACCTGATCCTGAATGGTAGGGGGATCAACTGATACTGCCCTGGCTGCCGCACGGGCTGGCCCCCTACCTCTACCACGGCCTCAACCCATCGCTGGTCTAGCTGGTGGCCGATCCGCCTTGATCGGTAGTGCGAGTCCTCATCATCTGTGAGAGAATGAAACAACAGAAGTTTAGATTTCCAGAATCAATCAAATGGCACGACAGAATTCAAGAAAAATGATATTGTTCCTAAGGGTTCTGTAGCCTCTCGAAGATAAGTACAAACATCTCTGTACCTATCCGCAAGACTCTACTAAACCTGCTCATGACCGTTGAGTCCTATGTGACCTAGGCTCTGATACCAACTTGTCACGACCCCAAATCCTAACCGGTCATGATGGCGTCTATCATGGAACTAGGCTAGCCAACCATTTCAGACTATCAATTTATATCATAATTTCCCAAAATTTAGCAGATTTTTAAAAATAGCAGAATGAGATGAAACAAATACACACTTCCCCAAAACCTAGAGTCAACTATCATGAGCATCTAAGAGTGAAAATACAATGTACAATATAGTGACTTGCTACAACAAGATTCTGAGGTACAAAAGACCAAAAGAACCTATGATCTAAAGGAAGGAAAGGAGGTGAGCTGGGGACACTGAGCAGCTACCTCAATTCTCGAACAACTTCGACCTCCTCCGGGAATCAACTAGTGAGATGGTCTGGTACCTGGATCTGCACACAGAGGTGCAGGGAGTAATGTGAGTACGCCAACTCAGTAAGTAATCAATGTAACTAAAAACTTGATTATAGTGATGAGCAATTTAAATCATGTAAATCCATATAATGAATAACAGTGGAAATGAATAAATCAAGTCAGAAATCTACAGTTGCGAATATTTCTTAAAACTCCGATTTCCATTTTAAAATCTCGTATGAAAACTTTTGTCAGCATTTCTTATTAGAGGCTCAGCGTAAAGAAGAGTGAAAACAACATTTTCATAAAATATAAGCCCCTCGGGCACAATATCACTCACAATAAAGCCTCTCCAGCAAGCCTCTCAGTCACTCGTGACTCTACTATCAGTATCTCATGCTCTCGCTTAACACTCATACTCAGTAAGTACCATGAACACACACAACTGCTGAGGCGGGCAGCCCGCTCCACTACATTTATACATATATATTTATAATGCTGCGACGTGCAGCCCGATCCATATATATATAACATATATTGATGCGGCGTGCAGTCCGATCCATATAATAGTCGACTGCGCTCACTAGGGTGTACAGACTCCTGGAGGGGCTCCTTCAGCCCAAGCGCTATATCTGTTGCGGCGTGCAACCCGATCCAATATCTATACTGTTGCGGCGTGCAGCCCGATCCATATATAACATATATTGATGCGGCGTGCAGTCCGATCCATATAATAGTCGACTGCGCTCACTAGGGTGTACAGACTCCTGGAGGGGCTCCTTCAGCCCAAGCGCTATATCTGTTGCGGCGTGCAACCCGATCCAATATCTATACTGTTGCGGCGTGCAGCCCGATCCATATATAACATATATTTCTGCCCAGTTAGTCTGCACATGCAGATAATTTCTCGCACATGCGGACCCGCACATGCGGACCCGCACATGCGGACCCGCACCTGCGGTCCCAGGTGCGCACCTGCGAAATCCCACTAACAGTACCATTCTCGCACCTGCGATCCCTTCTCCGCACCCGCGGCTTCGCAGGTGCGCCCAATGCTTCGCACCTGCGGATTCCTCCTGCCTGGCCTATCTTCGCACCTGCGGCTACCCTTCTGAAGGTGCAACCACACCAGAAGATTCACACCAGTAGCTATTTGCTGCAAATTTCCTAAGTCCAAACCCCCGCTAACCATCCGAAATCAATCTCGAGCCCCTCAGGGCCCCAACTAAACATACCAACACACCCCATAGCATCATTCAAACTTAGTCGAGCCTTCGAAACACCAAAAACAACACAAAAACACCAAAATTACATCAAATTCAAACCTATGAACTTTGAAACTTCTAAATCTCGCCAATGATGCCGAAACTAACCAAAACATATTCGATTGACCTGAAAATTTGCACACATATCCAAAATAACATTACGAACCTGCTCCAACTGTCAGAATTCCATTCCGACCACTATAGCCTATTTTCCACTGCCGACCGGAAATCGCCAAAAACCCACTTTCGCCAATTCAAGCCTAATTCTACACCGGACATCAAAACTTCATTTCGAACACACTCCTAAGTCCCAAATCACCTAAAGCTATCCGAGCCATAAAATCCGCATTCCGAGGCCTTTTACCAATAAGTCAACTCTTAGTTTGACTTTTCAACTATTAGGCTACTTTAAGAGGCTAAGTGCCTCTGTTCTCGCCACGACCACTCCGAACCTAAACCATCCGACCCAACACAACATAAACAGGCTAAGAAATATATGATAAAGCAAAAATGGGGTAAACGGGGCTAATCTCACGAAACGACCGGCTGGGTCGTTACAATATCATGATCCTCTCTTATTTCCACTTAATAACATAACAACAGAATGTAAATAAAATGTTGCGGCGTGCAACCCGATCTCACCATATCACAATAATCACGATCACTGTTCACTCTTATTTTACCACATTCCACCCTTATTACACATGTTGCAGCGTGCAACCCGATCCTATCGTTTAATACCAATTCACCATATCACCCTTATTCCATTTGTTGCAACGTGCAACCCGATCCCACCGTATTCATATCAATTACAAAGGAAGCATAGAAATTTCACAATCCAACATAAGACTCTTCTCAACACTTAAACTTCAGAACATGGCAATTGAAAAGCTTGTACTCAATAATACCTTACACAAGTAATACTACTCAGTGAGACCAACCCAGAATTTCACTAAAATACCAATAAAACAACTTAAGCAAGTAATAGGAGACAATGAAACTACGGAATAGAAAATACCTTCAACAAGGAAAATAATATCTATCAAGTAACAACTAAGGATGGAAATACAAGTAGGCATGTAACAATTAAGGCAGGGAAAGAAACAATATTAGGAGAATGAGAAAGAAACAGGCAAGACAGGTAAATTAGCAGTGCACAAGTACTCGTCATCTCACATATACGCCGCTCACATGATTTTCATATAGCATTTAAGGCAAGGGTTCCTAATCCCTCAAATCAAAGTTAGTCACAATACTTACCTTGCTCCGCAGGCCTATCAATGCTCAATTACCACTTTTCCTCTATAATCCACCTCCAAAACGCTCGTATCTAGCCACAATTTACTTAATAACATCAAATATTTCTAAAGGAATCAATTATAATACATGAATTTAGATTTCCCAAACTTTTCCTTGAAAAGTCAAAAAATCGACCCCGAGCCCGCTTGGTCAAAACTCGAGGTTCGGACCAAACCCCATTTACCCCCGAGCCTGATTATGTGATTAGTTTTGAAATCTGACCTCAAATTGAGGTCTAAATCCCATTTTTCCAAAACTACCTAATTCTACCCAAACCCCCAATTTCTACCATGAAAATCCTATATTTTAGGTTGGAAATTCATGAAATATGATGGGAAATTGAAAGAAAGTGGGTTAGGATCACTTACCAAAGTTTTGGGGAAAAAGTGGTCTTGGAGAAATCGCCTCTATGGTTCTTGGGTTTGAAAATTTGAAGAATGGGAGAAAATCTCGTCTAAGTCACTTTTACACAGTTGCAGATGTCGCATTTGCGATGCGAAGCTCGCAAATGTGAAGGAGCCATCGCAATTGCGAAGCCCTTCACACTCCTGCTGCTTTTGCAAATGCAAGAATAATGTCGCAAATGCGACCTTTGAATCCTCCCAAATGCGACTAAATGATCGCATTTGCGATCACTGCCCCTACTAGAGTCCCTTCGCAAATGCAAAGGAAAACTCGCAAATGTGAAAACTATTGGTCCAGCTTCTCTTCGCATTTGTGATGAAAAGCTCGCAAATGTGAGCCTGTCAGAGGTCACAATTACGATTCCTGATCTCGAAAATGCGAGATTAGAGGCCTGCAAAACACCAGATGCACCAGCAGTGTTTTCCAAACCAATTTCACTCCGTAGCCTATCCGAAACTCACCCGGGTCCTCGGGGCTCTAAACCAAAAGTGCACACAAGTCTAAAAATATCATACAAACTTGCTCGCGCGATTAAATTTCCAAAATAACACCTAGAACTACGAATTTAAACCCAAATCACATAAAATTTTCAAGAACACTTTGAAATTCCTATTTTCACAACCGGACGTCTGAATCACGTTAAATCAATTCCGTTTTGCACCAAATTTCATAGATAAGACACAATTATAGTATTGGACCTACATCGGGTTCCAAAACAAAAATACAGACCCGTTATCTAAAAAGTCAAACTTTGGTCAACCACTTCAATTTCATTAAGCTTTTAACTTTTAAATTTCTACATAGTCTAATATCTCGGGCTAGGGACTCCCGATTTCGGTTCCGGGCATACGCTTAAGTCCCAAATCACAATACGGACCCACTGGAACCTTCAAAACACGAACCTGAGTCCGTTCACCAAAAATATTGACCGAAGTCAATCCAAATGAAGTTCTATGCAAAATTTCTTATTTTTCCAGTTTTAACATAAAAGCTTTCCGGAAAGACGCACGGACTGCGCACGCAACACGAGAAAAGCTAAAACATGGCCTCTAATAGTTTCAGATCATAGAATTAGGTTTAAATTATAAGCTGACCAATCGGATCATCACAAGGAAAAAGTCATTGCTAAACTACAGACTGCAGGACAAAACTTCAGCATCTTTTAGTATGAAATTTTAGCAAATGAACTAAAAAGTTTAAGCATGCATAAGTCTGAAGTTTACCAAATTACAGTACAAAAACTTTAAAACAAACATAAGGCTAAAGTTTTAGGAAATACAGTTCAAAACCAATTCAAAAACAAATTTAATAACTTACTTCATCCGCCATATCAGAGTTAGGGTCCACAAGCTCGGTAAAGAATGATTTTGGAATATCGATTCCAGCTAATCTAAATGACTTGGAATCATATTCCCCAGCATCCATCTTCAACCAATCTGTAAATCTCTACATCAATCCGCTGTCTTGATTACATAATAGAAGGGACACCTTCGTGTAGTCTTTCCTACTTTCCAATCTTGCCCCCTTGCCTTTTGTTTAGGAATGAAGTAAGGAGATTTCAACCAAATACTCTCTATACAAATCATTTTCCCCACTTTAGCTTCTTTTCTTTTTGCTTGTTATTCCTGTTGCTCAGTCGCAACGGTTCAACAGTGGGGAAAAAATCCACATCCATAGGGACAAATACTTCTCAAACTCCCTGATTTTCATGATCTTCTTGTCTCTATACACCAACAACAACATTATAAGAATTAGCCTCTGAATCAGTCTCTTGTGTACTACTCAGCGAAATGAACATAAATTGAAGATGGGGATATCACTAGTGTCACGCAAAACATTAGGAGAACTGGACACCTTCCTTCTCATAGGATTTGGAAGAAGTTGTGATGCATCAGATGAGATCTCCAAAAAAAAAGGAAAATGTATACATAAATACAATTGATACAAACACACAATAGGCAAAAAGAAATGCCTTGAATCAAATTGTAGCAAATAACTACATGGTCTAAGTATTGTGACACAAATGGTGTTTGCATACCAACGGATCCACTTGCATTACCCTCAGATATGCCTATATCTTCATGTAAAAAAATATTAAATAATATTGACTGAATTTTAAAATACTACAAAGATGCTTTGCACCTGTATGTGAGCCAATAGGTGTGAAGAGAGGTATTTCTCCTTTTTCATATAGCCGAATGAGCTCACCAATTTCTTCTTCGGCTGAACACTCTGTTTCAACTTGTCGTTCATCACATTGAACTTGCTCGAATACTTGAACTTGGCCTTCAAGAGCTGCTTGCTCACCTCTTACATTTTCATCTACGACTTTATGTGTCCATCATGACCAACATTAATATCATATTGAGGTTCAAAGGAGTCATTCATCCTATCATATTATCGGTAGTTCACGAATTCAAAATCTGCATCGCCATCATCTCTTCATTTTGATTTATCGACAATCTCAAATAACTTTTCAAACTTCTCGTCAAAATATTCCTATAAAAAATTACTAAAAGAATAACATTAGCAGGAAAAAAGACTTCTCTGTAAATAAGCTTGCCTTGACTTTTTTCATAACCTCGTCCACAATAACATATCGCTTATCGTGTCGAAACTCTTGAACAACTTCTTTCGCGATCATGCGCCTTTCTTCTATTGCAGGGTTTAACCTCCCTGATTACCCTCTAGTATAGAAATAGAAACAGCACAACAATTTCAGAAAATAGAAACTGTGAAGAAAACTTCAGCTCTAAGAATGCTGAAGTTCAATAATACAAAATAAAACTTCAGCTCTAAGAATACTGAAGTTCATCATACAAAACAAAAACTTCAGCCAAAATATGTTGTAGTTTTACAAATATAGAGCACAACTTCAACTCCAAGAATGATGAAGTTCATCAAAAATAAAACAAAAACTGCAGACAAAACATACTTTACTTTTACAAAACACAAAACAAAACTTCAGCTCTTAGAATGCTGAAGTTTATCACAAACAGAACAAAAACTGCAGACAAAACATGCTATAGTATTACAAAACACAGAACAAAAGCTTCAGCTCAAAAAATAATGTTGAAGTTTAGAAAAATAAAGAACAAAAATATCACATAAAATATCCTATAATTAAGCAAAAAATCGTATGAAATACTTCAGATTAAACAAAGAAAAAATTACACGACATATTGTGTTAACTAATTCATCCTCAAACGTCGATGTAGAACGTTTAGAACGACTCTGGGTACGAGGTAATTCTCCAGTTACAGGAGTTCGATTGGTTTCTTTTGATCGACTCCGACTACGTGGTGATTCATCAATTGAAGGAACCGGATTCAGTACCTTCAAACGACTGTGGTTGCATGGTAATTGTCCAATTAAAGGCATTGAAATTCAATTCCTCTTCGAAAACTACAGAAAAAAGGAAAAAAAAAAAAGAACATTAACTTACACCATGATTATTGAAGTAACTCACATGAATTTCTTTAAATTTAGGCTCTCCCAAAGATGGATAATGTAACATCCTAGGAACTGAGGGATATCAAGGTACTCGTCATCTTTTAAATACTTGTCCTGAATATCTGGGAAGCGTTCATAGAACCAAACACATAATGGATATGAAAATTCGCCTACAGTACTCAGTTGGATTATCTTTTTCCTTGTTGTCCAAAGCATGTTTCATTGAGGTAATAAGCATCCCATAAGATGCATTACCCAAGGATAATTAAGACAAGCCTCGTCGTCTACAATAGCTGCATACTCCTCCAACACAGTTGATTCATGCTTTCTTCCGAACAAAATAGACTCCACAATAAGAATTTTCATAAGCTTCACAACATCTTCATCACCCTCACATACGTGTTTGAAATTCACATCATCCTTTTTAATTTGATTATGTATTATATACTCTTGAATATACTTCAAGGTCACACCCTTAGACTTCCCAAAATAGCGTTCAGAATCTTACTCTCTCGTTTAATTAGTTTTTCAATATTATGTGTTGTGATCCTCAAACCGCACATAATGTGAAAGTCTTCAAGGCTGAACGTCACATCACATCCAATAATCTTGAAACTAATGGAATCTCGATCATTGGTGAATATGCAAAAAAGAATCAAACGACGAACCAACTTCATGCTGCAATGGAAATTCTCCACAACCATGATATACCGAAATATTCCATTATTCAACTTCTCCTGTTATGCAGGAGTCAAGAAAGTTGTAATTAAACTCTTCAAGTGGTTCCCCTTCCAATAAGCACGACAGTTAAACCAATCTCGAAACTCATAATATCTCTCCCCTGGTTTTGTAGGTATGACAACAAGAACTGAAGGAGCTTTACGTATTCAAGGTGCTTTAGGTGCTTTAGATTTCGTAGATGTCGTATGTTCAAACAAATTAAAGGTGGGAAAAATAACTTCAGAATATTATCAAAAAATCATTTAAAACTTCAGCACAATTTGGCTTAAGTTGTATTTTAAAGCCCTCTAACTTCATAGAAATACAGAAAAAAAACTTCAGCTCTAAAGAATGTTGAAGTTCAGCAAATAAAGAATAAAAATTCAGCTCTAAGAATACTGAAGTTCCGTAATTACATAACAAAAACTTCAGCCAGAACATGTTGTAGTTTTACAAATACAGAACACAACTTCAACTCCAATAATGCTGAAGTTCATCAAACAAAACAAAATCTGCATACAAAACATATTTTACTTTCACAACACAACAAAACTTCAGCTCCTAGAATTAAGTTATCTTTGAAGTATTATAAACTTCACACTTTAATAGCATCATCTATTTGAGTCTCAAAACTTTTAAAAATTTCAATGGCTCTAACAATAACTGAAGAATATATAGAATTTTCATCACAAACACAAACATAGTTGCAAGAAACCTAAAAATACTAATCGTAAAAGTAAAACCTACAAAACTAATGCATTAATCAAAGTAAAACCTAGGAAACTATTTTAGCACAAATATAAAAAAAAAAGAAAAACGATTCAATTAAGATTACTATCAACAAAAACCCAGAAATTACATCATAAAACTAATCCTTAATTAAAACTCATACAAAGTTAATGCAATATGCAAAAGCAACCATTAAAATCGTATATGTGATTAGACTTAATTTTGTTGGAGAAGAAACAATTGCTAATCAAGCAGAATGCAATGGCGAAAACTGTTTGATTTCATAATATAATAAAAAATGACGAAGAAGGATAGAGAGACAGAGACAAGAGACAATATGCCGTATACTTGGAGAGAAAGTAGTCTTTTATTAAAGAAGGGCAAAATTATATTTTTAAAACGTTTTTAACAAAAAACAAGTACGGATACAAATGGAAAAACAAAACAAATACAAATTAAAAAGTGACGATCAAATAGAGCGCCCCGTGTAATTTTACGAAAAGAAACTATGGTATTACTCCAGTTTCCATCGTTGAGGTGATCCTTTAAACTTCTTTCAATTCTTCCTTAATTAGAGCCTTCGTTGATAGAGTGTTATAGTCATATTCTTCTAAACATATATATTCTTTGTATTTGTAGTTTGCAACATACTACTTATCTAGTTGAATTCCAAACTCTCTTCATTCTACAGCTTCAACTTTTCACTTGTTTTGCGAATCTATAAGTCTAAGTGATTGTCAATTTCACTTGTCCTATTTCCAATATTTTGATTAAGGCTGTTAAAGAGTATTTAAGATCAAAGTCCACAACTCCACATGAATGACCATGAATTCTTTATCATCAGCAAACTTGCCATTAATTACTTTATTAAATTACCTTATAAAAATTTCCTAATGACCAAAACATTTTATTATGCCATGCAATTTTGGACCAAAACATTTTATTATGCCATGCAATTTTGAACCACATAAACAATAACAAACTCCCAGTGACTTTGGATTAATCAGATGGTTCAGAAGGGACACCTTCAAATAACTTGCTAATTAGTATTTCCATTTTAAATTGCAACCTTTGAGGTCTTAGCCCGGCAGCACGATGAAATCTTTTTCCTGCATGCCGCATTATTATTCTTCTAGCTACAGTCAGATCTTACAGTATCGCTATATAACAATCATTCACTATAAATGTCAAGTTTCTTTTGAAATCAATGTGCATGCTATGTTATAACATATGTTCTTTATAACAGCACTACGCTATAACAATTAAAAAATTCTGAAACAAAAGAAGTTGTTATAGAGATGTACATGTGACTGTACCAAATATTATAAGATCTTCAAAATCAATACCCTCCTTAGCTTACACACATGAATTATTTAGGTAGGTAGCTTAATTTTAAAACGTGCCGATTCTTGAACTATAACATGTTTAATTAAATTTCCCCTACCTTTTTTCAAAAGCTTATTTCAATCAACATTACTCGCAGGAATTTGAATGCACTGCTCACCTACTTGTATGGTGTTATGCACATATCATAACATTGATATTATATGAAGATAGGTAGTATTTCAATGTGAGAAAGGGAAATATAAATAAACGATTATAAAAGAAATAGATGCGCATAATCAGCTGGTATATAATTCCAAACTCGAGAGGAAGCAAAATATTGCACAAATCTTTTCTTCAACTTTCAAAAAGGTTTATTTTACGTAATATGTTAGTTTTAAATTGAAATAGGAATGCAGAACTTTCAAATGTACGAAAACTAAAGGAGCAAATATATTACTATAGTTCATTTACTTATGCATTCAATTTTTTTTAATTTTTGGGGTTTTCTAGTTGGTGTCCGGCAGCCACTTTGGGCTCCGACTTATATAAATTTGCATCACTTATGGATCGTTTGGTAGGAGATATTAGAAAAAATAATGCAAACATTAATTATATGCATTACTAATACTTTATTTGGTATATTTTTCAATATGTGTATAATTAATACTTATATTAGTTATACATCCTATGCATAATTAATGCATAGAAAACCATGGCATTAATAATACCAAGGTTATTAATGCATGCATTAACATGGTTAAAGACAAATTTGTCCTTAAGTCCCTTAAAGCTAGAGAATATGGAGGGCATTTTCTAAAACAACTATTTTTCTTAAAATTATGCAATGCATTATAATTTTAATACACCACACCAAACAGTAAATAAAAAATAATATCTGCATAACTAATGCTTGCATTACTAATACATCTTATTTCGAACTATTCTTATACACCCTACTAAACAACCCCTTAAAGTTTATTTAAGATGTGAGCGCTCTCTAGCATCATTTTTTTCATTTCTTGGACTTGAATTCGAGTCCTCAAATTAGGGATGAAATTCTTATCAACCACAACTCTTGATGATTTTATGCATAAGCATAAGGTAGGGTACATTGAAACGATGGACTATATATATTGTGGGGCATATATTCAAAATATTATATCCTTAGAAGATAAAAATTATAGAGTGATTAATTTTGAAATAGAATGTGCCATCAATACTATTGAGTTAATGGGTACGTAACAACGCACACCGAATGGAAATTTCACCAAATAATGATATTAGAAACTAACATAGTACTTAACAGAAATCTTGTACGTGTTACTTTCAACGGTTAGGCCTTGACCTAAAAATTCAATACAAGTGTACAGTTGGACCAATGTTATGATTGGTCCTTTATATTATTATATTATACTCCGCTAGAAAAACCTAGAAGACACGAGGATTTTTGAAGCCTATTTATTTTATGTCTAAAAGTAAGAAAGTCTTTGAGAATGAGGAGGGCTCATAATCAAAGTTTTCTCTTTGTTCTCTACAAATGCTTTTATGACCTTCACTTTAATGCTTATATTCAGTATATATCGACCATTACGTAATTTGTAATGTGATAAGTTGTATAATCTAATTAAGATGACAATAAATCCATTGTTTGTATGGTAAAATTAATTGAGTACATGGTTCTAAATGAACAATCTCATGAGTTGCGATGATGCAAAAGCAGGTTCTTATAATATAATGAAAATTCAGTAACGATAATGGTGCTCGTAATTGTGAAATCACTTTCTCCTTTGTTTTGAAAATGTATGTATGATATACATTACCATTACGACAAATAGTATTTTTAATATAATTTTCAAATATATAATTTCATTTTAAAAACTGAAGCCTCTACTTAACATCGGGGCAGGACTGGTTTCTTCTAGCGTCTTCCGCTCCATGCAATAAACGCCCCAATCAAATGACAACTTAATTAATTAATTACGCCACAGTTCCTAGGGTCTTCCCGCACCTTCAATCTGAACCGTCAGATTAAACCATTCCAGTATCACGAGAATCCAACGGCCGTATACGTTACTTCTATTCACCACTTCACCTCTATATATTATTACACCACTTCCCCTTAACCATTTTCTTCAGGTCACGCAACTGAGAGAAAATTAACATTTCCGGTTTCTTGTTTTCTTGAATGGCTCCGGAGATTGTGAGGTTAAGTGAGAAAATGGTGAAACCAAGTATTGTAACGAGTGGGGAGAGGGCATATGTGACGTTTTTGGCTGGTAATGGTGACTACGTGAAGGGTGTAGTTGGGTTAGCCAAGGGTTTGAGAAAGGTCAAATCGGCGTATCCGCTGGTGGTGGCGGTTCTGCCGGATGTACCGGCGGAGCACCGCCGTACACTGGAGGCGCAAGGTTGCATCGTGAGGGAGATTGAGCCAGTTTACCCACCTGAGAATCAAACTCAATTCGCCATGGCCTATTACGTCATAAATTACTCTAAGCTACGTATTTGGGAGGTAAGGGGTTCATGTTTCTTGACACGTGTCATGTTTCCAGTATATATTGCTACGTCACATTTGCACTCACGCGTCACGTTTCTAGTGTTGCTACGTCACATACACGTGGATGATCCCTTTAGTCTTCTTCTATACGTACAACATATCGTGCGACCGAGAGAGTAAGTGTATTCGTTTTCAACTATTTGATTCAACTAAATGACGATTATTGACGTATTAATATGTGATTCCTACTAATTTTTTTTCGACATTTCATTTGGACATATAATCTAAGTGGTGCTTTACGTTTACGTAAATTCTGATGTTTGTAGGAGTTATTGTAGGTTTATATAATGTACGTTAGTTTAATTAGTGAAGATCTATTTCTTTAAACAAAAAGATAAACTATTTAGTATCTGGATTAGATGTGATAGGGTAGTAGAGCGGATGTTGAGTCAGCCGCGAAGCTACACTCACTCTTGTACGGGTGGTCCAATTCACATGCGGACCCAGAATTTTTACGCGGCGGAACATATTATTCTGTTCAACCAGTGTCCCTAAATGTTTTTAGTGTTCAGGGTGCCAACTGCTTTAAATTAATCATTTTCAAGGTATTTACGTGTATATACACAGAATTTCGGCCAAAGTTTACGGGGTCCGATGGCCCTCAACCATGCACACGGGTCCGCCTCTGGTCTAATTGACTACCCTAAGTAGGAAAATTATATTGTATATATAGGTAATAATATATGTTTAGAGGTGTATGATATACATTGAACACCCTTTGTCAGAAACTTTTTTTACTTCTTTCAAGTTTGAATACCCTTGGAGAAATTCTGGCTTCGCCACTGATTTAAGAGCCTGTTTGGATATAATTTTTTTTTCCTTTTTTCCAAAAAAAATTCAAGTTTTTTCGAAATCAGTATTTGTTCATAAAATTTTCAATTTTCACTTGAAGATGCATTTCGAAAATTTGAAAAACTCCAAAAAGCTGCTTTTTAAAATTTTCACTCAAACACTCTCAAAACTTCAAAAACAACCTAAACTGAAATTTATGTCCAAAAATAACTTTAAATTTTAAATACCATTTTCACTTGGAAAAAATTTTCGTCTTTTTTTGGAATTTTACAATTCTTATGTCCAAACGCCTACTAAGTATACGATTTAGGATTGAGGCGCAGTTAGTTGATTGGCGATTGATATATTTAACATTATGTGGATGCAGTTTGTGGAGTACAGGAAGATGATATACCTAGACGGTGACATTCAAGTGTATGACAACATAGATCACCTCTTTGATTTGCCAGATGGTTATTTCTACGCAGTAATGGACTGTTTCTGTGAGAAAACATGGAGTCACACTCCTCAATATAATATCGGTTACTGCCAACAGTGTCCGGACAAGGTCAAGTGGCCTACTGAGGAATTGGGTCAGCCTCCTTCCCTTTATTTCAACGCTGGAATGTTTGTGTTTGAGCCCAGCCTTCATATTTATGATGACCTAGTAAAGACTCTTCAGATCACCCCTGCTACTCCTTTTGCAGAGCAGGTACAATTTAGTCTTCTACTCTACTATTTATTGGTAATTAATTAAAGAATTGTTCTTGATTAATAAGGTAGTTTTGATCGATATTGTGTATCGCAGGACTTCTTGAATATGTATTTCAAGGACATTTATAGACCAATACCTTTAGTTTACAATCTTGTTCTAGCTATGTTATGGCGACATCCTCAGAATGTTGAATTGGATAAAGTGAAAGTTGTACACTATTGCGCAGCGGTACGCAACTCAATTGCTTTTGCATGTTACTCCCTCCGGTCCAAAATAAGTCTTTTTTTTTTTTTTTTGTTTTACGCATATTAAAAAATTCACATTTTAACCTTATTTAGCAATGAAATTGACCATATTAATCTTTATTATCTCTTCACATACTACAACATTATTTACTCCAAGGGCAATGTAGGAAAAAAAAATTATTAATTTATTCTGGAAATTTGAAAATATTACGTATCCATAAAATCACTTATTGTGGACCGGAGGGAGTAGAATTTAGCACATTGGAAGATATTATAAGTGCTGATTTTCTTAAATTGATGATGAGTAAGCAGGGATCGAAGCCCTGGAGGTATACGGGCAAAGAAGAAAATATGGAAAGGGAGGACATAAAATTACTGGTGAAGAAGTGGTGGGACATTTACAACGACGAGACATTGGACTACAAGAATACGGTTGCCGTTAATAACCAGGTGATAGCTGATGCAGCTGAAGCAGTGAACCAGCTGCAACCATTGATTGCTGCTGCTATGTCCCAGGCTGGCACGGTCAAATACGTGACTGCTCCCTCTGCTGCTTAGTTATGCTGCTTAGATTGTATTTCCATTCCTCTATCTCAAATTTGCAACCGCGCGATCATCAATATGAAACATGGTGGAGTCCGTCAGTTGAATTAATTTTTCTTATTGGGTGCTCTGAAAACAGAAGACGAGAAATTCCATGTGATTCTCTGTCGCTAGCCAGTACAAACTCATATGTTTATCTGTTCCGGTGTAGTTTTTCGATAATCACTGTACTCCACTATTTTTCGTTGTGTATACAGTATGCTATCTTATTTCTAGCGGATCTCCCTTGTGTTACACTTCGGTTTTTTGCTTCCTTATTGTATCTACATATTGTGGCCTTCTCTCTTCAAGACTTTGGATATCTGTATCTCATGACCTTTTTCTTTTACTTTACTGGAAATGTTTCTGGTCCTTTCCCTTCCAGCCTATTAGTTGCTTATTATCTGTGATGGACACTGTCTTTTACATGGTACTCTCGAGGGTTCAGCTGGTGTGGATCCTCCAATTAGAGTAACAAGATATCATTTATGCCATAATTGTGTTTATAAATCCATTAATTCAACCGTAAGCAGGTGCTACCTGGTTGGTTAGAATGTGTACATGGTGGAATTAGGCTTACTGCAAATCTGAACAGAGTATCGGAAGAGAATAAGCACCCAATATGGACTGTACCGCTAGGTGTATCCAACCAAATTAGCTCACCTTCTATCAAAGCAGTAACATGATTCCTACATATTGAATATTATAAAAAGCTCCTCATGTATATAAAACACGGTACATCAGTCAGACATGTAACCAATGAATACTTGGAATTAACCCACCGTCCCCCATCAACAATGGAAGAACCAGAGGATTTACCCAACAAAATGGAGCTAGGAATCCAAAGACGAACAAAGACCAGTTAAAACTTAAAAATTATTTTGACACTGCAGAAGTACACGTGAATGAATCCTTGAGAAACAAAAAGTTGTACCAAGAAAAATAACAGATGAAGTTTACAAGTAATTGGCGAAGCCTATTCTGTCACTGTCTCACTACTCCATTATCCAGAGAACAAAGATGCTTTGTCTCTATGCCTGCAAAATGGAGTTGGAAATTATGAGAAGCAGTTCAGATTTGACTGAAAACATCAATTAGCTAATATGATGCGGATGTTCTTTCAAAATACAACATTTTGTGGTCAATAAGCTAATATGATGGTAAGACGTTATACATCTGTGTCACCTACCTTATTTGCTATGTTGTTTGACAGCCAATCTAACCCTTCATACAGACCTTCACCAGAAGTGGCACAAGTGCTCTGGATGTACCTGCATAGAGATGCAAATCAAAGAGGCCATTAATCCATGAGCTCCAGAAACCGTGAGAGAGAGGAAGAGGGGCAGGGGGAGAGAAGAAGATCGGAAGGCAATATGATCAAGTTTATTTACCAGTGACGCTGGCGGAGAGAATGGAGGCCAAGCTTGTCAGTTATCTCTGCTGCGTTCATGGCATTTGGAAGATCTTGCTTGTTAGCAAACACTAGCAATACAGCGTCCCTCAATTCATCCTGCAAAGGTGAGGACAACCTTAAAGTTTGAGTCTCCTTATAGCTTGTTCCATTTAGGGAGGAATCAGGCACACTTTTTTTTCTCACCCCACACTGCGGGGCAATACTACTTGATGCGAGAAATTGTTACATCAAAATCAGAAGAAACACTTGAAATCTACCTCATTCAACATCCTGTGAAGCTCATCCCTAGCTTCAACTACACGATCTCTGTCATTGCTATCAACCACAAAGATGAGTCCCTGGGTGTTTTGGAAGTAGTGTCTCCACAAAGGACGAATCTGCAGATCACATGTACATTTATATTAGCACCTTCACCCATATGATTAACTCTACCCTTAAAACTCCATGAATTTGGGAGTTACTGTTTTGCCAATCACTATGACAATAGCAAGACAAAAATCATCAAAATCTAGCTGACTAGCACACAATCCTCCTTTTTTGTCAGTTTATGAGACACCTCTTTTTATTACATAAAAAAAAGGAAATGACATAGTTTCTACAGTTAAAGATGCATTATAATTTAAAGGAATCAACCCATATAATAATCAAAAAGAGTGGTGATAACCATTCATACTGATTAAACCCAAAACAATGTGATTTTGCTTGGAAAACGATGCTTCAACCAGCTTTTAAAAGTTAAAGCCCTAATAAAACTGACCCAAAGCAAATCGAGCCCTACCTACTTGCCACCTCTAGGCTTTTTTCACTTGTTAAATTCTTCCAAGACTAAACATCAAATAAAGATATCTTCAACCAAAAGGAGAGGTATATTAAGCCTTTAAACCTGCCTGCACTTTTTTTGACTTCTCACTAGGGGATTAAACGAGCTTAGCCGAGGCAAGCTCTTGGTATGATATGCCAGCTTGACTCATGCATTAGGCCAAAGCTTGAGCTTGCCTTGAGATTCATCAAGCCTCAACTTTACTGTCTCGAGGTTGAAGAAAAGATCTTGAGCAAGGGAGGTTGAAACATTTAAAAGTAGATTTGATCGGGGCAAAAATGAGACAAAATATCAATTATTTCTTTGACCAAGTCTCTTAATCAGAAGGAAAGATTGATGGTAAACTCAAAAACAGTGGCTCAGCCTTGGAATTAACAGTTTGAGCTGGTTTAATTTGAACCAACCTGACAAGCTCGCTCCACTCATTTTCACCCTATGCCTCAAACATCAAACTCCTACCATGAATGATCAATCCAATCGAAGTGATTGATTAACCTTGGTCCGAATCCAAGGCCTTATTATGTTTAACAACAGCATAGCCTGGTAACAATTTACTTGAACTAAGGTACCATCCACCACCATGTATGATTTTCTAAATTCCCATACTTCCCTTAAAGTTAAAGTTAGCTTATTTTTCTTAACTGTTTTCAAAACAAACCAAAGGATGGACAATGCTGAAAGGCTTCCAGATCACTTACTTTATCCTGACCCCCGACATCCCAAACTGTAAAGCTAATGTTCTTGTATTCCACGGTCTCCACATTGAAACCTGAAATATAAGGTGTTGGCATCAATGACAAGCATAAAGACAATAACAGGAATTGAGGTATATATTTATAAAAAAATAAGCAGATAAATTCAAAAATTAATAAATTATAGGAGTAGAATCATTTAAGGCGTGCTTAAGCCCTTAAGCTCAAAAAAGCTCACGGAGGATGCTTCCCCTAACTTAAGTTGCGCTTTAGTGTAGGCAAGGCACTAAGGCATGCACACTCATTGCCCATGAATTCTATCATGAATAGAACGGTACTAAACAACAAATGTAATTGGCAAATAAGTGTATTAGTTATTAAGGAAAACATTATGAATGAATTTGTTATTTTTTTCTTTAAGTACATATATATTTTTACTAAAACCCGCACTTAAATTGCGCTTTGCGCTTAAAGCCCCAATACACATGGAACGCTTTTTAGAGCTTTTCGCCTTTGACAACACTGGAGTAGAATGAAAGCCATCCTTTTTCTTGGTGGGATTTCTATTCTAGAATGAAAAGCCATCTTAAAGCCACTGATTGACTGGATAGATAACAACAAACACACATCACGAATAAATCTAAGAAGTAAACATAAATTCTGGTGAATTGCACAATGAAAAGCCATTTAGCCAGAGTCGATTGGAGATACAACAAAAACGACAAATTGCAATCAACACACAATTCTTTGTACAAGAAATTAAAACAATTAAGCCAATGAAAGAAAACACAGATGCCCTCTTACAGAACTTCTAAAAATGAGAACAAACATCAGTATCATACCAATTGTAGGGATGGTGGTGACGATCTCTCCCAGTTTGAGTTTGTACAAGATAGTCGTTTTACCAGCAGCATCGAGACCCACCATCAGTATGCGCATCTCTTTCTTGGCAAAAAGCCGACTGAAAAGCTTGCCGAAAGACAGCCCCATCTTCGAATCTGCTGCAAAATTCACATAGAGGCAAATAGATACTATTAAAATAAGATCATACAAAATATTAAGTAATGCGTATTATTAATCAGAGTAAGTGTGTCAAATAATCCGTAGTTGTTGAGGTAAAAATAAATAAATAAATCAAGATAGATAAAAAAAAAAAAGTAATGACTGTTATGGAGAATGAGCCGGTGATCAGATCAATCTAGTGTAAATTGATCAAAATAACGTAAGAATGAAACATTTGATGTATGAGATCAGATCAAAACACTGGCACACATATCAAAGTAAGAGGACTTCAGATCAGCTACTCGATCCAAAACAAAATCCATTAAGAGGATAAACAACGATCAAGATTACGTAAAAAAATCAAGATACTAACGTGCGATCAGATCACCGTTGAGAAACACAATTTAATCAATCACAGTCGTTGGATCTAGGAATATAGACATTTGATTCGATTCAAATTTGAAGATGAAGAAAATCTAGTCCGCACATCATGTTTCTTTAAATCATAATCGGAGAAAAAAAAAATACCTGAGAAAGAGGAGAGAAATGACAGAAACCACAGATCTCGTCCTCCTGGAGCTGGAGCTGTCTTCTGGTTTTCGGTCGTGAAGAATGAAATAGAAGCCCTCACGATTTATAAGCTCGTCCAGCTAATTGCAATTTTTTTTAATTAAAAATATTACTTTTATCTTTTTTATTTTTCTTGCCAACTATACGCGCTTCTTACGCCATTTTAGAAGTAAATGTCACCGTGACCCTCCTACTATGTAATTTATAACATCTTGCCCCCACCAAATTAATCATTCTTAATTTAGGAATTAAAGTTGGTTTTCATATTTTAACAATGTGTATTCTAACTTTTAGTGCACAACGAAATGCAATTACAATTTGTTGTTGTTTGGGGGTCGAAATCTGATCAAAAGAAGTTTACTTGAGGAAGAACGATCAGGGGGCAATCGAGCTAAAGTCGCGTATAGGAAGCAATACACCGGCGAGTGGCTCAGCTATGGTCGAGGTCGAGCACTCAGGAGGCCCGTACAGAGATTATTTTGTAGGATATTCGAGGAATTTAGGCACTCTGGTTAAAGACCGCTGGGTAATGAAAATATTTTGTATAAATACTAGTTGAGAGAGTGATGCAAAGGGGGAACTAGTTCTAAAATACACACACCACCCTAGAGGAGAGAGGTTCGTCATCTCAGGTCCTGCACCAAGAGGGAGAAAGAGGTTAGAATCTTTGTGTTCATCTGTAGCTCAACTTTATCAAATAAACGTAGATTTATCTCGCCCCATATTGAGTGGATCCTTTACTTCATTTACTTTCCATTACTATTTGATGTTATTCAAGTTGCCATCTTTTCTTATATTATGAAACTCAGTCGAAACTATAACTGATTTTTAGGTTCAATTATGTTAATTTACTTCTGCTTGTGACTTTTAATCTAGAGTTAATTATCTTTGGCTGAGATTTACCTTCTATCTCCTCCTTTGATTAATTTAATTAAAAGGTTTAAAACTTTTTGGTCAAATAATTTGAAAGTACAAAAAGATTTTGGTTCCTATACAATTTCAAATTGCGTGAACTTTTTTTAGGCCAGAGAGAAATTCATAAAAAATTCCTCCGTTTCAATTTATTAGTTTTTGGGTTTGCACGATACGCGTTTACCCCGTCTCAATGGTACAAAATTTTATAAAATCAAATAAATATTATAATAAAAATTGTATTTCCACGGTAGAATAAAAGTTAAAGAAAATAGTGTAGTTCCTAATAATGATGATTGTTGATCCTACTAACACAATCAATGAAGAAACTCTACCTCATAGAAATTCTCATATCTCAGGTAATATATTCAACTTAAAATTTTGCGCGTTGTCCATGTATCCTAACTAAATGAGTAATTATTTTAATAATCATATAAACGTTATATTAAAAATTAGATTTGATTTATTACAAACAAAAGTCTAATTCCCTAAAAATTAAAAAATATTGATCATATATACATAACTCAATCAAAAAAGAAATTGTCGCATAAAAATTTTCAATCATCTGTCAATATTTAAAAAATCAGTCAATGCACAAATACTAAAGTGGTTCAAAAGAAATGAAATGATCATTGATATTTGTTCAAAATATTTTGGGGGAGGGCGTAATCCCTTTATTTTTTTTTATAAAAAAAATAGGTTTTTTATTATTAAAAAATTTCTTCTCTAATTTTTCCGTCAATAGTTCTTTTACAGTTTTGTGAACATACTCATTCATATATACGGCCTATTCAATTGATTTTGGCTAAAGATGATTTTTAATTTTTTTTAAAAAGAAATTAAAATATTAGTCAATAAGTAATTTCACCAACTTAAAGTTTCGTACGATACAACCTTTTTGGCGCCTAATTTACAACAATCCTAGGAATGCCAAGGTTTTCCTAATTTATCAATACTTGGAGTATCAACTTAATAGTTTTAGATATTATGCAGCATTAAATACCTTTACGAAGAAGTAATTAACTTATTTATATTAATTATAATTAAATTTTTTATTAACACGGAGCATAAACGAGAGAAATTGAAAGAAACCAAAAAGAAAGGAATCGAAAGTACTCGCAAAAGTGTTTTAAATTTAATACTCTTAAATAAAAATGGAGTTCATAGTAATGGACTCAAATTAAATAATATGATATTACAAAGATCTAAATGTTTGAGAAATAATTAAATGATTATCTATAAATACGAGAAAATAATTAAATGACTATTTCTAAACACGAGAGAAATAAATAAATGACTATTTTTACATATTAGGAAAATGGTTATTTCGTCCACTATGAACTAGAGTTTTAATGGGTATAAGACAAACGACATTTTGCTTCATTTTCAAGAATATTTTGTGGAGATCTATCTCATTTGAGAGGATAATTCCATTCTTTGCTCAAAAGAGCGGAATAAATCTGCTTTTAATAATATCTTTGTAATTCTTTTGATGAACTTACTAATTACAATAAAATTCATTCTATTTAATCATTCATTTAGTAACTTATACTAAAAAGAAGAGTAAAAGGATTAAGAGGGATTTTCCATTTGGGAGGGTTAATTAGATTCTTACTCAAAAGAGGAGAACAAATGTAATAAATATTTTTGTAATTGTTATTAATGAACTCACCACAGAAGCAAGTATATATATGAGGGGAATGGAGGCTGGATCCATGAATCATCCATTTATTTGTGCAATAACAAGAAAAAGCAAGAAGAGTTGTACGTTCATAAAAATGGTTTTCATCTTTCGCTCTAATTTCAATCTCTTTTTTCTAGTTTTCCTTTTGAATGTGATTTCATTAGGAGCAGACCCAATCACAAGCGTCTCCAAGATCCAACTTTTTGCACAAACGCTTTTCAATTAGATCCACGTTCTAAAACTGCTGATTTTGCTGAACTTGAAATCATTGCCATCGATTTAGGAACAAAGCGCGCAGAAAATCCTTGAAGAACATTTCTTCAATTCCACAAGTTAGAGATTCATTTAGTTCATTTTTAGAGATTCATTTCTTCAATTCCACTAAGTTATTATGCTTCCTTTTTAGTATCAACAAGAACATAAATCCTTGAAGATTTAAGAGTTTATACAAAGAAAATTTTTTGGCATATGTTTTAAATTCATTCTAAAAGATACAAACACAATCAGTTAACTGACATAAAAGGTAACTAGTAATTAAAAATTCTGGGATTCAATGTATATTTATAGTAAATTTCGTACTGTTTCTTTCCGCAGTAGAAATTCGTACTTTCCTCTATTTCTTTTTCCATCATTTTCCATTCACCCTCTTTAAACTATTCCAAGCTTAAATTAAGCTAGACTAAGCTTAAAATTAAGCTACACTAAGCTTAAAGACCAACAATCCTCCACATGAATGGGGAATGGCTATAAAATAAAGGAATGCACGGACGTGTGTGTGTTTTACATGCAAGAATTAATTGCATCTGGATAAGTAGGTTTCCCTTTGAACTTTCCGTAGTGAACTTATATCTATACTCGGTCAATCGGTAGATTTGATATCTTTGAACCGTCGAGCTTTGTTGTATACCTAGACAACATAAGTCACACAATCAATCATTAACCATCTATGGTTCTCACGGTTATGTTCGTTTCAGCCATGAACACCACCTGGTTTCATGAGTGCTTAGAGAATGAGCATTTACTTTCATTCCCCTTGAAGCGGCTTACACTTCACACTCACATAGGTGATTCCTAAACGTGTAATCCTAAAGACACAATATATGGTCATATCCTGCAAGACTTAGCAAATCATTAAAAAGCTTTATGATTTATTGACTCATCAAAAAGCCTTAATGCTTTACCTTTATTTCTGAACATTGTCTTCATCACGAGAATGGGTTGAGTTATTTGACAATGTTGAACTGTCATTCATAACTTTGTTTGATCTCTTTGAACCTAGCTCTTGGGATCTCCAGACTGCTAGGTAGAGTTACCGCCATAATGACTTGTCCTAGGCCTTAACCCCATTCCCTTTGATGATCTTTCAATTGCCTCTCTAGATAGGCCTTTTGTAAGTGGATCCGACACATTATCTCTTGACTTTACGTAGTCAATTGTGATACACCACTAGAGAGTAGTTGTCTAGCGGTATTATGTCTCCGTCGTATATGACGAGATTTTCCGTTATACATAACGCTCTCTGACCTGCCTATTGCCGCTTGACTATCACAATGTATACAAATAGGTGCCAAAGGTTTGGTCCAAAGTTGAATATTTTCCAAGAAATTCCGGAGCCATTCAACTTCTTCACCAGCCTTATCTAAAGCTATGAATTCAGATTCCATTGTAGAACGGGCGATGCACGTTTGTTTGGATGATTTTCAAGACACTGTTCCACCCCCAATTGTGAAAACATATCCACTCGTAGATTTAACTTCAGATGATTCGGTGATCCAATTTGTATCACTATATCCCTCGATCACGGAGGGATATTTGTTATAATGCAAAGCATAGTTTTGGGTATGTTTCAGATACCCCAAAACTCGTTTCATTGCCATCCAATGTATGTGATTGGGATTACTTGTAAATCGACTCAGTTTGCTAATAACACATGCTATATCTGGTCGCGTACAATTCAAGATATACATCAAATTTTCCAATACTCTAGCATAGTCCAGTTATGAATCACTTTCACCTTCGTTCTTTTGAAGTGCATAACTCACGTCAATTGGAGTCTTGGCAATTTTGAAATCCAAATACTTGAACTTGTCAAGTACTTTTTCAATGTAGTGAGACTGTGATAATGCTAGACCTTGTGGAGTTTTGTGAATTCTGATTCCTAAGATCACATCAGCATCTCCTAAGTATTTCATGTCGAATTTGCTAGCCAACATGTGCTTTGTAGCATTTATATATGTCATACTTTTGCTCATTATCAACATGTCATCAACATATAAACAAACAATGACTTCATGACCTGAAGTGTTTTTAATGTAAACACATTTGTCGCACTCGTTGATTTTAAACCCACTTGCCAACATTGTTTGATCAAATTTTGGCATGCCATTGTTTGGGTGCTTGTTTAAGTCCATAAAGCGACTTAACAAGTTTGCACACTTTCTTTTCTTTACCAGGAACCACAAAACCCTCAAGTGTTCCATGAAAATCTCTTCCTTCAATTCTCCATTTAAGAAAGTTGTTTTAACATCCATTTGATAGATTTCAAGACCATACACAGCCGCTAATGCTACTAACATCCTAATAGATGTTATCCTCGTTACTGACGGCTAAGTGTCAAAGTAATCAAGACCTTCCTTTTGTCTATAACCTTTGACAACAAGTCTTGCCTTATATTTGTCAATAGTGCCATCAGCTTTCATTTTCCGTTTAAAGATCCATTTCGAACCTAAAGGCTTATTTCCAGGAGGAAGATCAACCAATTCCCATGTATGGTTATCCAAAATTGATTGAATCTCACTATTGACTGCCTCTTTCCAAAATGCTGAATCAGAAGACGACATAGCTGCTTTAAAAGTTTGAGGATCATTTTCAAGCAAGAATGTCACAAAATCTGGTTCAAAGGAAGTAGATGTTGTTTGACGTTTGCTACGCCTTGGATCTTCTACACTTGGAGTATTTTCCTTTGGTTCTTCCCGAGGTCGTTTAGGTATTTCACTTAACGACTCGCATTCAATTTTATACAGATAGATGCTTTCAAAGAATTCAACATTATCTGATTCCATTACCGTATTAACATGAATCTCGAGATTCTCGGATTTATGGACCAAAAACGACATGCTTTACTGTTTGTAGCATATCCAATGAAAATGCAGTCTACTGTTTTTGGTCCGATTTTAACCTTTTTAGGTAAAGGAACTTGTACCTTTGCTAGACACCCCCACACTTTGAAATATTTCAAGTTGGGTTTTCTTCCTTTCCATTTTTCATATGGAATAGATTGCGTTTTGCTGTGGGATACTCTGTTGAGTATTCGGTTAGCTGTAAGGATAGCTTCTCCCCACAAACTTTGCGGTAATCCGGAACTTATTAATAAATAATTCATCATTTCCTTTAATGTATGATTTTTCCTTTCCGCAATTCCGTTGGATTGAGGTGTGTAACTCACCGGAGTGTTGGTACCAAAAAAGACGGCGCGAGGCTTGCCTTCTTCTCAACTTTTTAAGAGCTGGAAGAAGAGCTTCTCTATATATACACATAGATTTTCTTTCCTTTTTCCAATGAGGGACAAAGTGCACTATTTCAAAATTTTACTTCTCTCTATTTCCACTATTTTCCATTCACTCTGTTTAAGCTACTCCAAGCTTAAAATTAAGCAACTCCAAACTTAAAATTAAGCTAGACTAAGCTTAAAGACCAACATGATCTACAAGTGAGATTAAATTGGGCCTTATTTGAGAGTCATGTGAATATATATGAGAAGTCAAGTTAAGAAATGGTTAAATTTATTTAAACTTATTATCTTAATGTGAACAAAGTTATCGTTCTGTCTCCTTCTACTTCCATTTGCTTTGCTCGTGACGTGAGACCAAAAAAGTATGAACCATCTGAATGCACAAAATTAGAGAGGAATGAAGTTCCTTATTTTAAAATGGAACCATCTATGCGAATTTCTCTTCTTCATATAGTCAAATTAAGTTACATTTAACTAAAGTTTAAAAATGTAATCTTTTGCTATTTCATGAGAAAAATTACTTCTTTTGCTATTTCGTGAGAAAAGTTATTAACTTATAATAATACTTTTCTATAATATGTCAGTACTAGGATTTTAATCTAAGACAATGAAGTAATCTGTTTCACATTGAATTCAGTACATACGATTAATACACACTTGCAAACATTTGATATTTAATATAATCTGGAATTTGATCGAGAGATCATTTCATGTAATGCATATGACCAAAATGCGAAAAATCCTGATTTTGCACAAAAGAAGATTTGTTTACTCGACATTACGGTGAAAATATAGGTGTCATCTGTGAATTTCGTGGATAATGATAGTTTCTTTTTTGCTAAGCAACTCCAAAACTAAAAGTATTTTTTCTTTAAAAAGAATATTCTTAATTTCAAATTAACGTGATTGGCTAAGCTTGTAGAAGGAAACAAACCCTTAAACTTGTAAGAAAATTTTATTTAGACACCTTAACTAAAAGTGAGACCTATTAAACACTTGAAATAACCTAAAAATATGGCAATTAAACACATTACGCTGCTATGGCACAGTAATTGTCTTTCACCTCCTTTGAGAGCGTGAGTATGCTTCATATTTTCCTAAAATCACTTTTTTATCTAGAGATGTACTAGGCTTTCCTCTCTCCTTACATTGACGAAAACCATTTTTCTTGGTAATATAACCTGCTTTTTCTGACCACTATAAATCACTTAGGAAATTTAGAATTCCAAACCGATCTTTTTGGACTCAAAAAATCAAAATAAGTGAAAAAAATTTAGTGACTAAACTATATATAGAGTTCTTTTAAAGGGCGATGTATCTTAATCTCTCGTCTTGTGGATTATGTAAAGTAGGAGAGAAATTATTTCCTCGCTCCTCATTCACCCGTGAAAATAAGTTTAAATCAGGCCAAACTCTTTTAGCCGGAACCTATTCGGCAAAAACTGCTCCAGAATAACCACCCAATGACTGAGGGTTATTCCTGCTTTGCGCAACCTCATTATTGCGAACTTCTTCAACCTTCACGAATATTACCAACATTTTTATTAAAAGAAATTTTCGGTATTCATCCGGAGTCCTCAAAAAATCACCCAAAGTTTCATCATCCTCGATGTTAAACTCAGTGTAACAAGCAATCCATTGCAGATTGCCAGAATACAGATACTTCGGTTACTTTAAGGTTCACCGAACGTTTGCTCACACTCTTTTTTTTACACAACAAGGATGCCTGTCTATCGTACTCCATTGTAAGTGGCAACTTAACATGCCACTGTGGAGATAAACTATAGCTCACTGAGTTATTCGCCACTACAACCTCACCCCCGTCCCCCAATATAATAGAACCCTTACTTTTCGCTCTTCAGACATTATGACTAAATGATGAGAATTTAACAAGAAGAAAAATTTAACAGGAGTTAACGCCTTTAAATAAGGTAATATCCAATCCGGGGGGTCGAATTTTTTGAGATATAACGTCCTTTTAAAATGCTCTATACCCATTTGAATTATTGTTATGTCACTTAAGTGCAGGAAAGTTATTGGTGGGCCCACAAAAGATGTATAACGCCTACCTGCCAGTCTTGTCAAAGTTAGACATAGCGCCTTTATGAAAGGCGTTATACATATAGCGCCTTACCTTAAAGTTCAAATATATAACGCATTTTAAAAGGGCGCCATATATAATTTGGTCACTAAATTTGTTTTCCACTTATTTTGGTCTTTTTAAGTCCAAAAAGACCACATGGATAGAAGATGCAAGTAAAAGTGGTCACAAAATCTAGAACCTTAAACATGGACACAAAAGAGATAAGAAAAAATACAGAGAAGAATAAAACAAAACATATATAGCGTAAAAGGAACACAGAGAGAAGATGCAAGTAACAGTGATCACATCCAGAAAAATGGTAGAGGAAACTGTGATGACCCAAGGAATCATTTTATAAAACTAGACTCCGTTCCATATTTAATAGCCAAAAAAGACTAAAATTAAATACCTCAATTTGCGGGCGCAGTCCGGGCGTGAAACGGGAAAGCTTTTATGTAGAAATATAAGAAATAGTAATTTTTAGATTTTAAATTTGATAAAAGTTGACCTTGGTCAACATTTTGAGTAAACGGACCCGGACCTGTGTTCCGACGATCCCGGGAGGTCCGCAGTAAAATATGGGACTCGGCCTTATACCCAGAAATGAATTCCGAGGTCCCAAGCCTTAGAAATCAATTTTTGAAAGAAATTATTTTGCTGAAATGTTTGTGAATTAAAAAAAAAAATAATGCTAAAAATTATTGGTATCGGGTCCGTATTTTAGTTTCGGAGCCTGGTACAACTTGGTTATGATATTTAACGGTTAACTGTGAAATATGGTGAAAAACGGAGTTCGTTTGACATGATTCGGACATCCGGATGAGAAATTATGAACTTTAAGAGTTCTTGTTGAAAATGATGAGTTTTGAGGTTTAATTCATAGATTTACAGATTATTTTCATGATTTGATCGCACGAGCAAGTCAGTATGATGTTTTTAGACTTACGTGCATGTTTTGTTTAGAGCTCCGAGGGCTCGGGTGAGTTTCGGATAGAACACGGAATGTTCTTAGACTTAAAACCTCTGCTGGTTATTGTTGTATCTGGTGTGTAACTTTTTGGTCATTGCGTTCGCACCCCAATTAATGCGGATGCATAGTGTAAACACAACGGGGGTCCCTTTTTGTACTGTGTGAATGCGACCTCAAGGGTGCGATCGCAAAGGCTACTGTTGGCTAAGATGTGCGAACGCACTGCATACTGTGCGAACGTGGTTCATTAAATCAGGCTTGGGGGAGGGGAGGTCAACACCCTGTGCGATCGCACCCCTCCCCATGCGAACGCACTGCACAGTCCCCTCCCTCTCCATACCTTGTGCGAGCGCACAACTCTCCTGTCCAGCTAATATAAATACTTTTAAAAAAATCGGGCAGAACCCTTTCTTCTCCAATTTTTCGAGGTTCCAGCCCTAGAAACGATTTTTCTTCAACAATCTTCATCCCCAATTCATAGGTAATCAATTCCAAACCTTGTTCTTTCAATTCCTTACTATTTTGCATCACTTTTAAAGCAAAAACAAAGAATTTTCATGGTAAAAATCTAGGATTTGGGTAGAATTATGGAGTTTTGTAAAAATTGAATTTTTATATCAAATTAAGGTCGGATTTCAAAATAATATGATATTTGGGTTCGTGGGTGAATAGGTAAACGTAATTTGGTCCGAACCCCGAGTTTAGACCAAGCGGATTCGGGGTCGGATTTTGACTTTTTTGAGAAAACTTAGAAAAAAATATATTCTTCAATAAAGTTAGTTCCTTTAGCATTAGTTAATGATATTAAGTTAATTGTGATTAGATTCAATCAATTTAGAGGTGAATTCAAAAAGAAAAGCGATATTTGAGCAGTGAGTGGCCTGCAGAATTGAGGTAAGTGTTTGGTCTAACTTTGGGTTGAGGGAATAGGACTCTCCACTTGTTTGCTATGTGAAAGGCATGGACGTTGTGTATATGTGTGGTGACGAATATCTATGCACCACCCAAATTAATTGTTAAACATGATTCCCCTTCCCGTTCCCGACTTAATTGATTATTGTCCTAATTGTTATATGTTCATTATTGCTTCTATGACTATTTGGTCGTGTTGATATGTTGTTAGATATTGTTGTGATTATTTGGAAAGAGTTTTGGTTGTTTGAGCCGGTTTCCTTGTGATATGTATAACGGTTGAGAGACTTGGTATTATTTTTACGAATTATATATATATATATATATATATATTTACGTTCCTGGTGTTTCGTTTTGATAATATTGAGGAGGTTGTGAGAAATGCAGTCTAACTGTTTCGTAATTGTTGTTGTAAGTGTGTTAAAAATATTGGTTGTTCTCTTGAGTTTATCTTAGTATATAAAGGCGGAGCTGGATTGACAGCGTTACAGTGTTTACTTATATTCTGGTTGGTTTTATTGTGAAATGATATCGGTTAAGGCTTACGAGTTATATGATTTTCTGTTTGAAATTGTGGAAATAACAGTATTATAAAAGGCTTGACCTAAATTTGTGAAATCTTAAATAACTTGATATGATATGTCTGGTGGGAGCGGGTTGCACGCCGCAACAAAGAATGATAATGGTGGACATGTGGGATCGGGTTGCACGCCGCAACAGGAGTAATAAGGGTGATATTTTAGGGAGGAGCAATAAGGGAGGACAGGTGGGAGCGGGTTGCACGCCGCAACAAGGAGCGACAAGGGAGGACATTTATATTTTTACTGATTTTCAAAGAAAATAAGGATTTGAAAAGCTAAATGTTTATTTTTACTGTTTTGTTTTCTTGAAAAACAAAGATTTGAAACTTTCTATTTTATATTACTATTTTTGTATTTTGGCACTACTTTTATTCAAAGATAAAGTTTGAAAACTTGGAAATTGTTGAGGATTGGTTATAGCTGAGACCTAAAAGAGGCGGTTGTGTTACTTTATTATTGTTGCAGTATTTGAATTGATGTGTTTAGATTTCCTTCTTGTATTACAGTTATTGTCTCAGATATATTTTCTTGTTCGTGTAAAATTGTGTTATTGTGTTATCGTATCTATATTACTATCACAGGTTTATTGTTAAAGCCCCGCCTTAGCCTCGTCACTACTTCGCCGAGGTTAGGCTCGGCACTTACTCAGTACATGAGGTCGGTTGTACTGATACTACACCACTACAACAAATGTGATTTTTAACCACGAAAATATTAGCTACAATAGAAAATTTGTCACTAATTATCCATTTTATGTGACAAAAATTATATTTCGTACTTAAATACATGAGGCACATACTTTTAGTGACAAAACATAAATTTTGTAGCAAAACTTTTGTCTACTAAAGTTTCCCACAAAAAAATAAATTGACGCCAAATATTGATTAATGTTAGCCACAAAATTAATATTATTGGTGACAAATTAGTTTCGTCACTAATGTTGTAGACAATTGGTGACAAATAATTCTTCGTCTTAAAATTAGTTATATTTTCGATACGAAATAGTTTCGTCACTAAAAGTTTTATATTTTTTACAACCCTTAGTGTTTGTCACTAATAGCGTAAACAAATTAATGACGATCAATGTATCATCTCTATTTAACCTATGAAATTATTAGGTACCATAAAAAGTTTATCACTAATTATTGGCTTTTTGGAACAAAAATTAGAGTCGTACTTAAATGCACACACACAAACATTTAGTGAAGAAAACAAAAAATTTGTAGCGATAGTTTTATCTACTCAGCTTTTCTACCAAAAAGATGGATTGTCGCTACTTATTTAGTAACATTAATCACAATATTTAAAGTTAGTGGTGACAAACTAGTTTCATCTCTAATATTGTAGGTAACTAGTGAAAATTATTATTTGTCTATAATTAATTATATTTTAGCGGTGAAAAAGCTTGGTGACTAAGAGGGTGTTTGGCCAAGCTTAAGCTGGTCAAACCGGCTTATAAGCATTTTTTGGCTTATCTACGCATTTGGTAAATACCTTAAATGATTATAAGCCAAGTGTTCATAAGTTCAAATCAATCATAAGGCATAAGTTGGCCACCTCCAACTTATGACTTTTCAGCTTATAAGCACTTTTACTCAATCACTTTACTAGTTTATCCTTAATAATAATTTTTAATTCACAAAATACTTTTTCCAAAATAAATTTTCCGACTTTCTTCATTCCATATTCATTGTTAACTCTTTTCTTTACAATTTTTTTTTAAATTTATAATCTTTTGAAAAAGAATTTAAGGGTATTTAGTCATTTAACAAAAGAATAACTTATCAACACTTCTATTCAAACACATAAATACTTATTTAAAAATCAGTTCCAGCACTTAGGAAAGCTTTTCAACACTTCAAAGCTATCAGTTATTTACAATGAGCTAATTCAAATGGGCTCTGACTGTACTATCTATTAAAAGCGAAAAAGCCCTTAGAGAAATCTCGTTCGCCTTTATTATCCTTCAAAAATAAAGTTCACAACAGATAAAATAATTATTTAATTATTGTTCTAATATTTATTGTAACGACCCAACCTGTCGTTTTGAGCTCTAGCGCGTCATTCGACGGTTTGAGGCCTTAGATAGCTTCACTTAAGGTATTATGACTTGTACATATGGTCGAAATTGAATTTTGGGAAGACAGAGTTGATTTGGAAAGAAAATTCTCATTTGAGAAGCTTTAAGTTGGAATAGTTGACTAAGGTTTGACTTTTGAGTAAAGGACCCTGGCATCGAGATTGAAGGTTTCAATAGGTTCGTATGATGATTCCGAACTTGGGCATATGTTCGGGTCGAGTATTGGATCACCCAGGAGCTTTATGGCGCTTATTATGAAAAGTTGGCACTTTGAAGGTTTAAGAATTTCTTAAGTTTGGTTTGAAGTGGACTTTGGTGTTTTCGATTTTCGTTCGGAATTTCGAGCCTTGGAATAGGTTTATATTGTGATTTATGACTTGTGCGCAATGTTTGGCGTCAATCCGGAGTGTTTTGATATGACTCATGCGCATTTGTCGAAGTTTGAAAGTTTGAAAGTTTAAAGAAACTACCTCCTAGGTGATATTAATTGTTATGTGCTACTAGTTGTTGGTGCTACATACGCAAGAGGTGACGAGAGTCTGTACGTAGTAAAGTATGTTTATATCCGGGTAGACTTAGGATTTTATCATGCAATATTTGAATTACTTGAACATATAGTGTCGACTTAATTAATTGAAATATGACCCAACTTGATTTAGAAATTTAATACATCTTAGGCCCATCCTTATCACTTGAATTGTTGGCAAGAAAAATTGAGAAACGGTAAAGGTTATATTCACTTTGTGCTCATGTACTATATTGTAAAGACGTGTCTTATGATTCGGAAACTTCCTTCCTTTCTTGTGGAGTGGGCCGAACGACCTCAACATAATCGTGCGTTATGTCGCTAGTAGTCCGAATATTCACGAGATAAACCTTCCATTGATGCCCGAAATATTTTATGGTATTTCTTATTTTATTTGATATTGACACTTGGCATCTTTCTGAGCTATTAAGATAGAATAAAAGATCGAGGGATTTATGTTTTGAAAGAAGAAATTGGAAAAATTATGAATTTCAGATTTACTCCACTATTGTTGTGCACTTCATATTTGTTACGAATTATTATGTCACTTATTTATTTGGACCTCTAATAAGTGTCGACGACGACCCCTGGTCACTACTTCTCCAGGATTTGACAGGTCACTTGGTGAACAACTTGGCTCGTAGGCGCACCTGCTGGGGAGACTTTATGTGAGCTGGAAATCCAGGTTAAGCACCGCAGTCCACCGAGTCTCCATTATATTATTCATTTTATCCTGACTTATTATCTCTGGGAAAGATGATGTATTATTATTGTACTCCTTAGAAAAATGCTCATGCACTTGTGACATCGGATTTTGGGAGTTCTTTTTGGTTGTTGTTATCATAGATCACATAATTATCACCATTTACTCTGTCAATTTTATTTTATACTATCAAATTATTGGGAATTAGTAATTCCAAGGTAATGAAATGTACGAATAAATTGAGAAATCAACGTTAGCTTGCCTGACGGCGGCATTAGGCGTCATTACGACCTATAGTGAATTTTGGATCGTGACATTTATTGTGATGGCCCAAAGGGTCATCTTATGATTTAAGATCCTATTCCGGGCTCGTTAGCCTTAAAAACATTATTTTTAATCACCCCAATTTGCGTGCGGAGTCCAGACGTGAATCCGAAAAGTCTTTATGTGAAAATATAAAAAATAATAATTTTTTAGAGTTAAAATTAATTTTTAGTTGACTTTGATCAATATTTTGAGTAAACTGATCCGGACCCGTGTTATGAAGGTCCCGAAAGGTTTGCAGTAAAATATGGGACTAGGACGTATGCCCGGAATCGAATTCCGAGGTCCCTAACTCGAGAAATGAATTTTTGAAGAAAATTATTATACTGAATTTTAAAGGAATTAAAGAAATTGATTATTATATGAAGCCGTTGGTATCGGGCCCGTATTTTGGTTCCGGAGTCCGGTACAGATATATTATAATATTTAAGTCATATATCTAAAATTTGGTGAAAATCAGAGTTTATTTGACATGATACGGACGTCTGGTTGAGAAGATAGTAAATTTGAAATGTTCTTGAGGAATTCATGAGCTTTGGTGCTGAATTCGTAGTTTTAGGTGTTATTTTTTTGATTTGATCGTACGAGCAAGTCCGTATGATGTTTTTAGACTTGCATGCATATTTGGTTTGGAACCCCGAGGGCTCGGGTGAGTTTTGAATAGGCTACAAAGTGTTTAGAACTTAGAAAAATATAGCTGGTGTGTCTGAACCTGTTGCAGGCCTCTGATCTCGCATCGCATTTGCGAGATCAGGCTTCACAAATGCGAAGTGGGCAATTATGGCCATTGCGAGATCTCTATCGCAATTGCGAAGAGCCTGAGCCAACTTGATTCTCGCAAATGCGAGATTTTTTTTGCAATTGCGAAAAGTGTCTAGGGAAAGCTATGTTCGCAAATGCGAACTTACATCCGCGATTGCGATGCCCCAACTGTCGCAAATCGACATGTACCTCGCATTTGCGAAGGCATCAAAGATGCGAAGGATTCTCATTTGTGATACTCATCTCGCAATTGCGAAGCTCCAGTCGGAAATGCGACATCTGCAGCTGATAAGTTTAGACTTAGACGAGATTTTCACCCATTTTTCAATTATTTCGAACCGTAAACCTCCATAGGTGATTTTCCAAAGACCAAAACTTCTCCACATCATAGGTAAGTGATTCCTAACTATTTTCTTTCAATCTTTTACAACTTTTAACAGGATTTCAACCTAGAATCTAGAATTTTCATGGTAGAATTAGGGATTTTTGGGTAGAACTTAGGAATTTTGAAATTTGGGAATTTAGACCTCGAATTGAGGTTGGATTCCAAAACCTATTGTATATCCAGGCTCGGGGGAGAATTGTTAAACATATGTTGGTTCTAACCTCGAGTTTTGACCAAGCGGGCCCGGGGTCGATTTTCGACTTTTATTGGGAAAACTTAGGAAAATCATAATTTTGCATTAAAGTTAGTTTCTTTAGCAATAATTGATGATATTGAACTAATTATGATTAGATGCGAGTGATATTGAACAAATTTTTTAATCTTGTGGTATTTTTTGGTAATACAATATATTGGAAGTGTAAATAAATTGACAACAATATCTTTTCATAGTTATTACAGAATATTTTTTTCATTGATAAAATACTTAATTTCTTTTTGCCATAAAATAAAATACTTAATTTTCTTGTAACTTTTTTTGGTTTCAAATTTTTCTTCAAAGTTCACGAAAAAAGTAGCGGGATATTTCCCTCCCTTTTTTCTAAATCCCTCTTTAATTGGTTACTACCGTTTGTTTCAGTTCTCCCTAATTTTCCTCCGCATATGTTTTTATGAGATCTTTAACCCACAATCAAACCCTTGCCCTAAATCTGCTAACTATCTCTCTCTTACCCAATCTCTCTGTAAGTATTTATTCTCCAAAACTTTTTCTTGATTTAATAGCATAGAAGACCCAATCTGGGATGATGGACGTTTCAAGAAAAGATATATAATCTGCTATATTTTCTTTCGATATGTATTTAGGGTATTATATATTTGGGTATCTCCAGATGGCATATGGCATGTATGTATTAGTGTGTTTGTATTTATTTTAATTTTATTGTAAGGGTATGAAGAAATTTTGTCTATTGTTCTTTAATTTTTGAGAGGTTAACAACTCAAAATTTTATCTCTTAGTCTGAATATGGTTACAGTCGAGGAATTGGAGTAAGTATTTTTATCAGTACTTATTTCTCATTCTATTATTCTTATTAATTAATATTTGATTTATAATTAAAACATTTAAAATTTATGTTTTCTAAATCATGTGATCATTAAGTATGTACTAAAATTATAACTTTTTTTTTCGTATTCCCAGGTACATGAAGATGAAAATTATTAGAAACACATTAGCATTCGGCGAAGCAACATACTGGAGAAGCAACATACTTTATTTTTTTTTATAATCAATACTCATGTATTTTGATTAGACTTCGTGTTAGATAAACTTTACTTTATTTATGTGTTTTAGTTTTAGGAGTTTGTAAGAGATATTGTTGTAACATGGTATAGTTCTTAATTATGATCATGGGTACAAATTTTTGTTGTTACCTTGTATGATTTATTACATTATTTCCAATTAGTTTACTCGAGATTCACCTTTTTATTGATTACGAATTTACTTTATTTTATATCAATTGTAATTGTCATTAATCATGATTATTATGGTAATAATTTTATTTTATCATTGAAAGCAATATTTTTTGCGACAAAATAATAGTTTTCCAATAAAAAATTATAATTTTAAAAAAAAAAGCTAAGTTGTAACTAATTTATCTATTTAGGGACGAAGTAGTTTTTTGTCTTTAAAAGATAGTCTTTAGTGATAAAATTGTGTTGTCACTAATTAAACTAAATAGTTAGTGACGAGGTAGTTTTGTCGGCATTAATGCACTGTTTAGTGACGACACTATACTATTAACTACGGATTTTTTTTTTATTTTTTGTGACAAACAAGTTTGTCATAAATACTATATATTTAGGGACGAAAAAAAATTTCGTAGTTAATATAATTTTATTTAGCGACAAAACACAAAGTTGTCTTTGTATACTATTGGTGACGGTGTTTTAAGGACAAAAGATTAACAAAAAAACTTCCGTCACAAAAGTTCTTTGGTGAAGAAAAATTAACTTTAGGTTATGAAATGATTCATCACTAATAATCAAATTTGTTGTAGTGACTCTGCACTCTTTTGTGCAGATCCAGAGCCAGTAATAGAGATTTTTAGAGCAACCATCTATTTATTCGGAGACACGAGATATATCTGCTGGTGTTCGCAGATCCCGAGAGTCTTCTCCTATTTTTATAAAACTGTTTTAGTATATTCAGAACAGTTGCACCATTTCTTTCGGTCATTATTTGTAGTATTCTTTAGTAGTTCGTGGATTGTGACACCAGACTCTGGGATATTCTTAGAGTTGTTTACATAATTAGTTCGTGATCGGTTTTATTTAAATGGTTATTATTATTATTTTATTTTATTGTTGTTGAGAATTATTCTAATTGAGTTCCTTTGGAAGTTATTTGTTTGTGCTTAAGTAATAAATTAAGGACATAAATTATTCGAGTTCTAACATTAATTTGCCTAGCAAATATGGTGTTAGGTACTATCACGATCCCTGAGGTCGAGAATTTAGGTCGTGACAGAAACGTCTCCTTCGTTGTAACGAAACTGAGACAGAAAGTCAAACTTTAACTCAAAGTAAACCGCATTCTTTCTCCTAGCTCAAATACAACGTCCTCGTATGTGGTTTTGGAATAATATATATATACATATATATGATTTTGATTATTCATAAAAGGGTGTCAGTCGAAGCGTGGAGGATGGTGATTTCTATAAACTTGTTTAAGGATCGGCACCAGCTTCCAGTTGTTTTGATTTCGTGATTTCAATTGAAATTTATTAGTAACACAAAGAGAGGTTTTTGTGCATTTTCTGCTCTCGCCGGAGTAGGACACTAATCAGTCATTGGACTTTAATTTTTACTTTTGTTGATGTGTCTTCTTTTTATTCGTTACTTTGCCACATCAGCCGCGCTGTGAATCTCACGCGTTTTGAAGTAATGGGCGAGGGTGAAAAAGGTGTTCAATTGATATATTTTTAGGTTAGTTCAAGTGTTCAATAGGTAACACTAGTTGAAGTAACTAAGTGAAATTTTCTTAACAAGTTTAAGGGTCGTATTCAGCCAAAAAAATAGCTTCCTCCTAAAAGTAAAATTATTTTTAATTTATCTCTAATATATGATAATTTTTGGTATTCACTGCGTTTGTTGTTGATGATGACTTTTGGGATGAAATTTTTTGTATTTTTTGAATGATAGAATAAATAATTTTTTCTTTTATTTTTGTATTTACTTAAAAAACTTAATTATAATATTTCAACAAAAATGTAAAATTATGTATCTACTTAAATAATATTAATAAATAAATAAATATTTTCATGTTCTTATTTGTAATCTGACACTTAAAATACTTTTTAAAAAAATTTAGTCAAATATAAACTGCTGCTTAAAAATACATTCAAATTGATTAGCCATACACAAATTATTATTTTTCTTCAAAGTATTTTTTCAAAAGTTATTTTTAAAAAATAAGCTGATTTTAGAAGCTTGCCAAATAGGCTATAATATAGTTATTATGGTTCTCAGAAATAGTCAGAAAATATACGAAGATTCCATATTTGATTTAGAATACGCGGTTCTTACTCCGGTTTAAAAGTAAATGTCACGATGAGCCTCATACTAGGTAATTGTAACATCTTGCCCTTAAACTAAGAGGAATTCCACCCATCAAATTTTAATCATTCTTAATTTAGGAATTAAAGTTGGTTTTCATATTTTAACAATGTGTATTCTAACTTTTGGTGCACAATGAAATGCAATTACAGTTTGTTGGGGAAAAAAAAGAAGAGTAGGTATGACATATTTGAAGGTACAAACAGATTTTGGTTCCTATACAATTTCGAACTCTATGAACTTATTTTAGGCCAGAGAAATTTATAAAAATTTCCTCAGTTTCAATTTAATAGTCTTTGGGTACGCGCAATGCGCGTGTACCCTGTCTCAATGAGTACAAAATTTTATAAAATCACATAAATATTATAATAAAATTTGTATTTTTATTATAGAATAAAAATTAAAGAAAAAAGTGTAGTTCTTGATAATAATGATTGTTGATCCTACTAACTCAATCAATGAAGAAACTCTACCCCGTAGAAGTCCTCATATCTCAGTTAATATATTTAACTTAAAATTTTGCGCGTTGCGCATGTATCCTATCTAAATGAGTAATTATTTTAATAATTATATAAATATTATATTAAAGATTATATTTGAGTTATTAAAAAACAAAATTGTAAGTCCTTAAAAAAATTGATTATTGTTGTCGATACTGTGTTAAAACAGAAATTAGAAAACTGTTAGAAGAAACAGAAAATCTGTAAACGATAAAGAAATATTCCGAGTCCACAATTTCCTTGTGTGTCCTTAAGGAATTTTAACCCCTCCACAAGTTGCCAAGGTAATGGATTAAATCCTCCCAGGATGAAACGGAATAAACCTTCCTGCAACAATGGCAATACAAAGTGCAAGATACCAAAGAAATCAAAGAACGGAGCAAAATCACACTTACGAATTTGAGAGAGAGACTGCGAAGTAGAATGCAGTACTTTTCAGAAGGAAATTCTGGATTTTCAGTGAGTGAAAAGGAAGCCATGCCTCGGAATTTATAGGCAATTATCGGAAGAGGTGTGATGTCTGTTCAGGAAGAGGTGTCTGTTCAGAAGGGAAAGGCAACATTCAGCATTTTGGATTATACATTCCAGTTAATTCCGTTAATGAACTGATTGGCACTTAATTAATTCTTAAATAATTAATTAAATAACTTTTGTCCAAAAAATAATCTTATCGATCGACCATTTGACAAATCCAAATCCAAATCCAAAGCCAAAGCCGAAGCCGAGCCGAGCGAAGACGACGACACGAGGGTTCATTCTCTTCAACTCCTTTTAAGAGCTCTAAGAAGTGATCCTATATTTATACACACAAGTGTAGTTGTCTTTCACCAATGTGGTACAAAGTTCATGACAAAAGCTCACTTGATTCAAATTTTCATTTCCCTCTATTTTATTTCCCACCATTTTCCAATTCACACTCCTTGTCTTTAAAGCCCAATGGCTTTAAAGTCCAATAATCCCCCACATGAATGGGAACGACTGTAACAAGAATGATCATAGATGAAAGCTGTGTGATTTGCAGGTAAGGATTAATTGCATCTCNTGATCCTATATTTATACACACAAGTGTAGTTGTCTTTCACCAATGTGGTACAAAGTTCATGACAAAAGCTCACTTGATTCAAATTTTCATTTCCCTCCATTTTATTTCCCACCATTTCCCAATTCACACTCCTAGACTTTTAAGCCCAATGCTTAAAGTCTTTAAGCCCAATGCTTAAAGTCCAACAATCCCCCACATGAATGGGAATGGCTGTAACAAGAATGATCATAGATGGACGCTGTGTGATTTGCAAGTAAGGATTAATTGCATCTGGATAAGTAGGTTTCCCTTTGAACTTTCCGTAGTGAACATATGTCGGATATACTCGGTCAATCGGTAGATTTGATATCTTTGAACCGTCGAACTTTAGTGTATACCTAGACAACCATATGTCACACAACCAACCCTTAACCGTCTGTTGGTTCTCATTGTTGTGTTCGTTTCAGCCATGAACATCGCCTAGTTTCATAAGTGCGTAGAGAATTAGCCTTACAGAATTCTCATAGAAGCGGCTTCCACTTCACACTTACATAGGTGATTCCTAAATGTGTAATCCTCTAGATTGACACCACATCAAACTTAGGTAATCATTAAAGAACGTGTAAAGTTCTATCCTTGTTACTGAACATTGTCTTCATCACGAGAAGGGACCAAAGATTTTACTTTGACAATGTTGAACCGGTCAATCACAACTTTGTTTGAGCTCCTTGAACCTAGATCTCGGAATATCCAAAATTCTAGGTAGAGTTACCACCATGATGACTTGTCCTCGGCCATAGTCCCATTCCCTTAAATGAATTCTCAACTCCCTCTCTAGTTAGGCCTTTTGTAAGCGGATCCGCCACATTATCCTTTGATCTTACATAATCAATAGTGATAATTCCACTAGAGAGTAGTTGTCTAACGGTTTTATGTCTTCGTCGTATATGATGAGACTTTCCGTTATACATAATCCTTCTTGCCCGTCCTATTGCAACCTCACTATCACAATGTATGCATATAGGAGCCAAAGGTTTTGGCCAGAATGGAATGTCTTCTAAGAAATTACGAGGCCATTCAGCTGCTTCACCGGCCTTATCCAAAGCTATAAACTCTGATTCCATTGTAGAGCGAGCGATGCACGTCTGTTTGGAAGACTTCCAAGATACTGCTCCTCCGCCAACAGTAAAAACATATCCACTTTTGGACTTTGTTTCTGTTGAGCCGATTATCCAATTTGCATCACTATATCTTTCGATAACCGCAGGATAATTATTATAGTGCAAGGCGTAGTCTTGGGTATATTCCAAATATCCCAGAACTCGTTTCATTGCCAACCAGTGATGTTTGTTGGGATTACTTGTGAATCGACTAAGTTTACTTATTGCACAAGCTATATCAGGACGTGTACAGTTCATGATATACATTAAGCTTCACAACACACGAGCATAATCCAATTGAGTCGTGCTTTCACCTTTATTCTTTACAAGATAATGGTTTAAGTCAATTGGAGTTCTTGCACTTCTAAATTCCAAGTGTTTGAATTTTTCAAGTACCATTTTCACGTAATGTGATTGAGACAAAGCCAGATCCTGAGGAGTCCTCTGGATTTTAATTCCTAGAATTACATAGTCAACTCCTAAGTCTTTAATATCAAACTTACTAGCAAGCATACGCTTAGTAGCTTGAATGTCGGCAATGTCTTTGCTCATTATTA